>CM053591.1:4194300-4222753 GCA_028646515.1 Pseudochirops corinnae | reverse complement strand
GGGCCTCTTTTTCCATTTGAGTTAATCTATTTTTTCAGGTGTTAATTTCTTCAGTCAGGTTGTTGACTCTCTTTTCATGATTTTCTTGCATCATTCTTATTTCTCTTCCCAATTTTTCCTCCACTTCTCTCATTTGGTTTTCAAAATCCTTCTTAAGCTGATCTCTAGCTTTTAGGCAATCCTCATGTTTCTTGGAAGCTTTTGGTGCGGGAGTCCTGATTGTGTTGTCTTCCTCCTGTTCCCTGCTTTGATCCTTCTTTTCCCCAAAGAAGGAATCTGGAGTTTGGTTGCTGTTCTTACTTTGCTTCCTATGCCTGCTCATGGTCAGCCAGTCACTGATTTTTTAGCTCTGTGGAACTCTGCTTCCAGAGGGCAAAGCTCTGTGCCAAATTGCTGGGGTTTTCCCAGCTGCTGGTGCTTTTAGGAGGCTGCTGCAGCTCCCACCAGCTCTGGCTCACTGAAAATGCACCCCAGGATCACCACCCAAGACCACGATATGGATCCAGGCCGCTCAACGCAAGAGCACTTGGCCTCTAAACGATTGCTTGGCCCCCCTGCAGTCTGCAGGCCAGGAGCTCTGAAGCAGCAAGGTGGAGGCGGCTGCAGGGCCTCCGCTTCTGCTGCTTCCTTGCCCTGGAGCCAGTTTGGCCGGACCTGTTTATCTCTCCCAATTTTAGCCGAGTTCCCCTGACCTTTCACTTAGTCCTTTTTTTTCTTATGGCTTGATAAGTCTGGAAACTGCTACACCTGCTGTTGATCTGCTCTCCTGAAGCTCCAGCTGTGGCTTGGCTCATCAGGCCGCCCCCAGGGCCAAGTCGCCATTTCAGGCTGAGCTGGTTTTGGCTTCCAGCCCTGAGATGGTCCCTCCTAGCCGAGCTGCCTTCAGTGGAAAGTATATTTGTGTGTGTTTTAGAGCTCTAGAATTTGTTTAGAGTCATATTTTATGGGTATTTTGAGGTGGCTGCATGGGAGCTGCCATACCTTGCTGCGCCTACACCGCCATCTTGGCTCCACCCCCTCTTTGCTACTTTCTATGTGTGTTCACTGTGTTATTGGTATTTGGTGGGAAAGGGGTAATATCTTGGATATAAAGCTTGAGGTCCTGCTTTTCCCATTAAATGACCAATAATCAGAAATTAACTTGAACCTGAAAACCACATCCCTTACAGGAACAAATTTTAAGGGAGTAGAAAAAATATATGTCTAACTTGGTACCCTTTGTTTCCGAGGAGAACAGAGTGGCCAAGCTTCTGGTCCCAACTTCCTGTTTCTTCTGCTTGTAAGACATAAACTCTCCCTTGGAAAAGGGTGAGTGGGTTGGGATGGGGAGAAGAAACTAGAGATCTCTATTCTGCCTTCCTTTGAAGCATAAAACAACACTTCTTCCTCTAGGTTGTGGACAGTCCTCACTACATACAAACAATTTGAAAAGAAGCAAAATGTCAGAGATGTGAGTAGAAAATATATTCATAATCAAACAAATCATAGAAGCAATTACAAAAGCTAAGAGCTAACTTTGATTACACAAAACTGAAAAACTTCCGTACAGATAAAATCAATACATCTTGCATAAGAAGGGAAGTAGCTAAATAAGATAAAAAATTCTATAATAAGAGTTTGATATCCAAGATATACAAACAATTAACAAATATAAATAAGACCAATTACCATTCCCCAGTAGATAAGTAGTCAAGGGACATGAACACGAAGTTATCAAAAGAAAAATTATAAAATATTAACAACCACATGGAAGAATATTCCAAATCACCAATAATAAGAGAAATGCAAATTATAGCAACCTTGGGGTTTTACCTCATGATCTAAAAATTGGCAAAGTTGACAAAAAATGACAATAGTCAATGTTGGAAAGGTTGTGGGATGATCAACACATTCATACACTATTGGAGGAACTTTATTGGTACAACCATTTTTGGCAATAATTTAAACTTATAAAAATAAAATAACCAAAAATCCATGCCCTTTGAACAAAAGATTCCATTAGTGGGCTTATACCTTCAGAAACTCATCAATATGAAGAAGTCTCCATAGATAGTGCAATATTTTTAGTCGTGCTTTTTGTGATAGAAAAGAATTGGAAATAAGTAGACGCCCGTCTATTGGAAACGGCTGAACAAATTGTGATATGTAACACTGCATAAGTCACTTAACCTCTTTGAGCCTCAGTTTCCTCAGTGGCTCTTTATATTTTTAAAACACCTTCCTCTATGTCTATACTTTGTAGGGTTTTTAGCAATCATGTCATTCAAGTTTTAGATCCCTTCCAATGTACACATCACTTCCTTTGCACCTGAAAATGCTTCCTATTCATGTTTCCATGCTATGTTCTTCCTATCTACAACTTTGCTGGTTTAAACGGGAAACAAACTTACTTGAAATTTTATTTATTTTTTTCTTTTCCTTCAAAAAGCCAAGAAACCGTGTTCCTCTAAAGCTCCACCCTCCAGCTAGGGCTGTGTTTCTGTGCAAAGTCGATGATGAAAACTGATTTCATTGTCAACCAACTAAGCAGTGAAATATGGTGGTGCAGCAACGCAACAATGGAGGCAGGGCTGTCTGCTGCTTTCATTGGTTTGTAGTTTGTTTCGTTACTACAAAAAGAGTAATTGGGACCTTCCTTTGAGGGAGAGAGTAACTTCAAGAAAAGTAAGAATTATGAGTGATCTAAGAAAGTATTTTATGATTCAGGGGACAGTCTTGAGTACTTGAGATTAAGGACTATTCCAGAGGCAAAGGGAGATGTGAATACCAAAAAATCATCAGGAAAAGAGGAGATGAAGGTAAACCTAAACCTTTTCTGGAGCTTTATAATCATCAGTAAGAGACATTAAAATATATATTGAAACACCAGTATTCTTTCTATGAATTATATCTCACATAGATGACTACAAGCTATAAGAACTACCAACAAAGGGAAAATAAAACCTACTGAGGGAAGCAGATTTAATCAAACTGTACATTCTTTTTATTTCCTGCATTTGGATTTATTTACATCTCAGCTTCTGCTAAAGGATTCAGTGCAGAACTAAAATATGATGACTTACTTGGCAACAGGAAAAAAAAAGCACTTACTCAAATGCAAATAAAGATAAACAATAAATTTCAGTGATGCATATAGTGTATTCCCTGCTTCCCTGTTTATTCTTTCTTTCCTCAGCAAAAGTTCAACTAAAAAAAGGCTAAGCAGCAGTTTACCAAATTAGCTAGTCAGTTTGCTTGTGACCAAACAGCATCTTATCTAGGGACATTAAATATCTTCTGAAGCAACTCTAAAATGAAGTATTTTATTCAAGGCTAAGTATATTATAATGCTTCAAAGACATGGTCAATTTGGGATACTTTTGCTAATGAGGTATAAAGATTATATGTGTACATAAAACCTACATAGACTGCAAAGTTTCATTTTTGTCATATTTTAGTCTCTTCTTCCATAAAACATTTGCTTCTGTATGTCTGAATGGGTACTCTATATATTTCTCCTTTCTATTTTTGCCTAAATTCTGGACGGGATCTTGATAATCAATTAAATTCCTAAAAGGCAAGATATAAGAAAGACTAAGGATAATGACATATGGCCTGAATGTGACTATAAGCAAGATTGGTCTCTGCACAACTAAGAAGCAGATGTTCACTGCATTTAACATTTAATACACCTACATTAAATGCACAAATACTTTCAATCTTTAAATAACTAATATTTTATACCCAGAGGTAACAGTATAAGACATATTTTTGTGCAAGAACGTCATTGTATTTCATGAACATGTTTTAATATATGTGACTAGTATAAACAAAAGAGGTATTTTACAGTTTTTAATTTCTGCTGGAAAAGCCAGAATAAACACGAAATGTCTATTTTGTATAATCATTTCAGGCGTTGCCTTCTGCCACTGCATCCACCTGGTAAGTGGTGTCCCTGCCCTTAAAAGAAAGTCTTACTATTTCTTGGCGGATTACTTATGATTGCACATCCATCTTAATATGTTGCATTGAGCTCTTCTAAATGCTGTAAAGAAAAATCACAGGTGCATAAAAGTGCATACTTAACTATTGGGTGCAGAGCTCAAACAAAATTTCACATTTAAGCAATGTGTGCTTTGGTAGAATCCCTCCTGAGCATTATTAGAACAATTCCTCTGCAGGCTTTAGGCTATTTCCAGGCAATTTCTCAGTCATCACAAATTCTCCAGCAGTACCTTTATGTAATGCGCAGTGTACATATAGTACATAAGAATTAGAATTCTTATTCATAATAATTTGTTATGTTATTAACTTTTCTTGTGATTAAAAAAAAATAAGGAAGAACTTTTCTGGAGAAGATGTGGAAAATTGGAATACTACTGAATTGTTGGTGAAGTTGTGAACTGATCCAACCATTTTGGAGAGCAATTTGAAACTATGAAACTATGTTTGTGTCCAGTGCTAGCACAGGAGTCCCCTGTAATCTCTTTCTGACCAGTTGCCCATTCCCCCGACCATCTCTGATTTGAGAGCTCCTGAAGCTTCTGATTCTAAATGTTGCTGACTCCAAGGCCCACAGCTGGTGTTGCCACCACATGAGCACCAGACCAGCCTCCACCCCATTGTCACACACTTTTCCTTCTGACCTCTGAGGTTGTCTTGGGCTACAATAATGTCTCACTCTGACCTATTGTTGACTCTGCAACTCCAGAATTCAATTTGAGGTGTTACTTTAAATTTGTTTGAGGCAGAATGTTGGAGAGCTTGGCTGCTTTCTTTACTCTGCTACCTTGGCTCTGCCCCCAGAAGTGCCTCCCCATTATGCACTCTTAATGAGATCACCTTGTAATCATAAGAATTCATCTGCAAGTATTATGATTAGGATTTACATTATAGTCTGTGGAACATTTTTTTCCATGTTCATAATGAGCCATCTAGTGCAAAGTTATAAACTTGTACTAATTAATCCTCCCCAACCTACCCCATCATCCATCTAATATCTTGGGACAACTAGCACTGAATTACAGGAGTAATAATCTATGAGCTTTGAGTGCTACTACTAACATTTGCCAAGATTGATTAACTTTTGTACATGTACACAATCAAGCTACAGAGAAAATAATGTTTTTGTTGTTTAATCATTTTTTAGTTGTGTCCAACTCTTTTTGACCTTGTAATTAGCCTTCTAATATAAATCTTTTGTTCTACTATCTACTGACCCAGCCATTCAATTATCCAGTTAATGAGTCAACAATTAGTGACTATGTCATAAGTGCACAGCAGTGGACTTAATGCTGGAGAAACAAAGAAAGGTGGAAACAATTCCTGCCCTCAAGGAACCTACATTAGACAATACGTAAATAACTAGGCATATACAAGATATATACAAAGTATGTGGAAGTCAGCCTGAGAGTGGAAAGCATTCACAGCTGAAACAATACAATTAGAAAAATTGAGTAAATTCCTTGATATTGGTAAATTGTTTCTTGTCCTTTTCTTTTAACTTGTTTAAGAATTGAAGTTCACAAACACAAGTTAAAAAAAAATGACAAGTCAAATTAAAAGCAGCATTATGCAATAAATCAGGCTACTTTCCCACTCTTGGTAAGGAATTTATGAATTCAGAGAAGCCATTATGTATTTCATTTAGCAATATTGTCTTCACTAGCATATTGGTTCTAAAGCAGCACAATGGTGTCCAAGTTTTCAAAGGAGTCATAGATATTTCTCAAAAGAAAATAGTATATTTTTTTTCACTGTGAAACAGCATACAACAGTAACAGAAATTTCCTGAGCAAAGACAATTCAAAATTCTTTTCTTGACCGCTTTACTTCTAATATCAAATCTACAGTTATATTTATACATTGTTGACATGGGTCCTAAGGTTAAAATCCAGATTGATAGATTAGAATTGCTGTCCATAGTGATACAATGAAAGATCAGTGACTTGCCATAACATTCAGGGCTTCAAAACAATTCAAGACTTTGATATTTTTTATTTTATTTTAGTTTTCCAATCCCAAAATTTCATGGCTCTACCCAACAACTTTTTGCTTGTTTTTAAAGTTCTGTTTATTTTTCTAATTATTTCAAAGAAATATGCCATTTTTTAACCTTTGATTTAAAAAATTCAGCAAGTGAGTACTTTTATCAACAGTAGTAACTAAAGCCCTCATTTTACCTGTGTAACAGAGAGACAGAAGAACATGACAGATAGGGTGCTGGACTTTGAGTTAGGAGGAGCTGGGTTCAAATCCTCTAATATTTACTATCTGTGTGACCATTGACATATAATAACTTCTTTGTGCCTTAAGCAGCCTTCTAAAACTAAGAAATGTGTTTTCTGTTTGCATTTTCTCTGAAGTTCAGGGTGTTGACTTTTCCCCTGAACCAGTGGATATAATTGTAAAAAATTGTTGACCCCTTAAATAGCTTTCTTTCCCAGGAAAGCAAATCTAAGAACCTGTGCTAGCAGCCATCCAGGGTATGCCAGTGTGGTTGCCCCTACATTAGCTAAAGGGGTTTTGAGTATTGTCTATTTCAACCCTCTTCTTTTGCAGATAAGGAAAAAAGACCCTTGAGTTCTTGAAGAAACTCAACAACTAGAATCAAGGAAATTTACTGTATCGTTTTCTTTGTAGAAATTGAATTAATACACTTTAGAGAATATTAAACAAACGTTGAACTGAAAAGAAATTTGTTTCTTTAACATTCTTGTTAATTGAAATTTTGTCACATTAAGAATACTAATTCATGGGGCAGCTAGGTGGCGCAATGAATAGAGCAGTGGCCCTGTAGTCAGGAGGACTTGAGTTCAAATTCATCTCAGACAGTAGACACACTTACTAGTCACGTGACCTTGGGCAAGTCACTTATCCCCAATAGCCCTGCCCTCCCCTCTCCAAAAAAAAAGGAAAAAAAAGAATGTTAATTCTACTTAGATGTCTGGACTTCCCCCAAACTGGCTGTATCAACACAGAACCAAATGAAGCAGATATGTGGCAGTTTTTATTTTACACATTGAATCCTGATCCAGAGAGTCAGGCAGCAAGTGCTTGTTAAGCCCTTACTATGTTCTGGACACTATGCTGAGTTCTGTGGATGCAAAGAAAAGCAAAAACATGCCTTTATCCTCAGGGAGCTCACATCTTAACAGTGGAGAAGGCACAAAAATTTTACATAGGAGATATGTTGTATAAATGAACAGAAATCTTAGAAGACACTGGGATCAGGGGACACTAGGAGTTTTAAAAGAAGCTAGGGAAGCCAGGAGGCAAAGGTAAGGAAAGGAAGCATTCCAGGCATGGAGGGCAACACATGAAAAGGAATGGAGTCAGGAGATGGATTATCTCATGCAAGGAACATCAAGAAGTCCAATGTTGTTGGATTTTAGAGTAATTAATCCCTCTGCCATACAGAGGGATTAGCTCAGTAGGTGCTGAAGAAGGATGGGGGGTGGGGAGAAGAAAGCACCAAGACCAGCATTTCCCATTTACTATTAAATGTTCTGCACAAATTAGACTGCCAACATAATAAAGCTAAGAGTAAACTGGGCTGGCACAGTTCGCAGCTAGAAATTGAGCTTTTGGCTTTCAAGGACTGTGCAATGAAAGCTGGGGGTACAGCTAATAGAGCTGGTGGCTGTGAAAATGAAGGTATCTCTCCTGATGGATAGAGACTGACAGATCCCAGCCAAGAAACTGCCTTATAGTCTCTGATCCAGGGATTTTGAGATTGGAGCTATGAGAAAGGAAGACTGCAGGTACAAGGCAGAAATTAGGAAACTTCCACAGGTAGGTCGAATTGCTACTGGGGGAGGGTGGGAATAATGACAGCTGAGCAGTTGGTGAGTGGATTTCCACCAAGGAACTGGGGTAGTTGCAGAAGTTCAAACAGAAACCTGAGTAATCATTAGAGCAATGACTCCTGAGGCATAGTCTAATGAAGCCAGTGCTGAGCTACTTTCCACATCTGACTTCCATAGGGTGGGGGAGCTTTGTGAAAATGTACTTTTGCAGGGTCAACTAAATTTATCAGAGTATATGGGCAGGGAATTCTGTTTCTTTTTAGGTTGGGGAATTATTCACACCTGTCCTTGCAAAGATGAATTGCCCTCCTAGCAAGCTCCTAGATGTGGTTCTGGAAAGGAGGGGGTAAAGTTCCTAAAGGAAAGTACTTTGGCTGATCATATACCCTAACAACACACACACCTGCCACACACCCTATCCTCAGCCTGTGTCAGAGGCAATTAGAGCTTTCTGTAAGATTGGAGCCCTAACTGAATGGACTCACACTTTACTATGATTCTCCCTGCTATATAGCCATATAGGTGTGGGCTGATTAATTGGTGAAATTTGAACAGGAGGATGAAAGAATTGTAGTTTGGGCAAATACTGTAATGGGTGCCACTAAGGACTCTGGGACTGGGGAGGGGGGGAGAGAGTCACAGAGCTCACTGATATGCTAGGTGGGTCAACAGACATGAGTCCATCTTTCTCAGGGAGCTTTGCCTCTTGAAACACAGTGGTGATAAATAAAGCAATTGATGACCAGCCCACAGGGGATGCCAGTAAAACTATAAAGCAAAATTCAACCTAGGATACTAGGGGCCCTTCAGCCTGTATAATGGCAATGGGAATTTGAAGATCTTCCCTGGCCCTTAACAAGCTTAGGGGAATTTGAAGACCTTCTCTACTTTGAAGATATACCCTGCCCCCTAATAGTTGAATATAATCACATGGCCTGTGGTGGGAGGAGTTTGCTGAAAAGTAGAGTAGAGCCCACAGGAAGCTGGCAATCAGAGCAGTTAGAGATGGAAGGAGGAGAGAATGAACCTGAGGGAGACAGGCTTGTGAGTAAATATTGGTTTGTGGGAAGGCTAAAGGATGCTATGGCTCTCTGTGCTGTTACGGCTTGTCAACTTCTTTGCTACTATGATGAATCTGGGTATCTGGTTTGGGGATTTGGTTTTCTGGTGTCTAAATGTTTTTGCTTCTGTCTTCTATATGAAGATTCTGTTATATTTTGTGAATGAACAATAAGTTGCCATTAGCACTGTGAATATTGCATTGGCGCTATAGCCTCAGCCAAGCCTGAGGTAAAGCCCTTGTCCCATTTAGATTATTCAAGGGAAGCTACAAAGGGTAGACCATGGAGGAAATGGGCATTATGGGTTTAATCTTTGAACAGGCCCTTTCAGAAAACCCAAGGCATATTCCTGAGGATAAAATGATGATAGAATGGAAACCCTTAGAGTTATCTGAACCATCCGATATAGTTAATAGCATATAATATTGGATCCCTAGGAGAGTAAGAGAGATTTTTTTCCTAGGGATCTAGATCAAGAAGGCTGGATTATTTTATTATATCAGTTGTGTTTCATTATAAAATGCTAATTTGTTATACCCTTAAGCCAACCCTATTGTACCTATGAGGAAGGCATATGGCACCAGTTTATGGTGGACTACAAGGATCTGAAGAAAGTCATCATTCTCATCATGATAGTTGCTTTTGACTTCAGTACTGTAGAAGAGATAGCCCAGGTCCAGGGTGACTGGAATGTTGTTATCGACTTTACCAGTGTTTTTTTTCCTCTATCCTTGAGGCTGAGACTAGTTAGGATCAGTTAACTTTCACTTGGGAAGTAATTCAATATACCTTCACTGTTTTTTTCCCCCTCAGCCTATCTTAACTCTCCTTCATACTGCCATATCATAGGTGGCAGAAAACTCCCTTCCTGAGTACATTGTGCTATACTGCTACATTGATGATATAATGCTAATTGAGGCAGATGAGATTATAGTGGCACAGACCATAGATCAGATGGTGGCTCTGATAAGGGACAAGGTATGAGAAATTAACCTTGGAAAAAGAGTTCAGCCTGCTTATAAGTTTTGGGGAATACTTGGAAAGCCCAGAGGATTCCAAGCAGTCCCAATAAGCCATTGACACTTGTTTTCCCACAATCTAATAAGGGAATCCAGAGTCTTACTGTACTCTCCAGGTTTTAAAGAAGCCAAATTCTTCATTTGAGTATTCTGATAGATAGACCTCATTTACCAAGTCATCCGTGAATCTTCCTCTTCTAAGTGGGGTCCAGAACAGCATCAGTGTAGTGGTGTACAGCCCTAGATGATGTAAAGCAACCTGGCCAACATTCTCTTCTCTTGGGTCTTTCTGAACCTTCAAGGCCCATCTTCTGAAGGTTTATATAAAGACCAGGTTGAATGGAGCCTTTAGCAGGCATCAAGAGGTGGTTAGAATAAGGAGTTGTGAGGCAGATCAAGATGGCAGAGGGATTTCCCTGAACTCCACCCCAAACACCTTCAAATTCCCTTAAGTAATAACTCTAAGAAAATTCAAGAGCATCAGAATGCACAAAAAGACTGAGGGAAACAATATTCGAACCCAAGATAACTTAGAAGGGTGACAGGAAAAGTCTGTTGCAACAGGATAAGAGAGGAGCACAGTCCAGCACAGACAGGGTCCCAGAGAAACTGAATCATTGGCAAAAGTGGAGATTTCCAGATCTCACATCCCATGGATGACAAGGAGATCAGACAATTTATCAGAAGGAGATTTACAAGGCTCCCTTTGCTGGTACCAGGGGTAGGACTTTCTTGCATTGCCTGTATTTATTTGGATCTGGGTTGCAGTCCTGAGTCTTTATCCCAGTGTGAGGAGGAGCTCTAACAAAGTAGAATTTGTAACCACAGGAGAGCAGAGATGCTGGTCATAATTTCAGGGTTGAAAAGAGTGCTGGTGGTCACTCACAAACTAGTGCACAGTTTAGGAGAATAGTAAACACAATTTACCCTAGATCATATCACCTTAGAAGAGCAAGAAACATACAGATCCTCAGAACTACCCTACCTCTGAAAACAACTGCACAAAATACTTGACACTTGGAACAGTGACCCCACAACTTGGGAAGCAGAGCCCCACTTTAGCATAGAGTTGAAAATCAAGAAATAGGCTGGAAAATGAGCAAACAACAAACCTTAAAAAAAAAAAAACAGAATAGGCCAAATGGCAAAAGAGGCCCAAAAATCCAATGCAGGGAAGAATGCCTTGAACAGCAGAACTGGACAAATGGAAAAAGAGACACAAAAATTCACTGATACAAACAACTCCTTAGAATGCAGAATTGGTCAAATGGAGAAGGAAGTCCAAAAGCTCACTGAAGAAAATAACTCCTTAAAAATTAAAATTGGGCAAATGGAAGCTAACGACTTTAAGAGACATCAAGAAACAAAATCAAAAGAATGAAAAAATAGAAGATAATGTGTAATATCTTTTTGGAAAAACAACTGACCTGGAAAATAAATCCAGGAGAGATAATTTAAGAATTATTGGAATTCCTGAAATTCATAATTTTAAAAAAAGAGCCTAGATGTCACCTTTCAAGAAATTATCAAGGAAAATTGCTCTGATATTTTAGAACTAGATGGTAAAATAGAAATGGAAAGAATTCACTGATTGCTTCCTGAAAGAGATCGTAAAATAAAAATTCCCAGGAATATTGTAACCACATTCCAGAGCTCCCAGGTCAAGGAGAAAATACTGCAAGCAGTCAAAAGGAAACAATTCACATATTGTGGAGCCACAATCAAGATAACACAAGACTTAGTACTTCTATACTAAAGAACTGGAGCACTTGAAATGATATTACAAGAGGGCAAAAGAGCTATAATTACAACCAAGAACTATCTACCAAGAAAAACTGAGTATAATCCTTCAGGGAAAAAAGATTGATATTCAATGAAATAGAGGACTTTCAAGCATTCCTGATGAATGAAAGACCAGAGCTGAATGGAAAATTTGACTTTCAAAAACAAGATGCAAAAGAAACACAAAAAGGTAAATAGGAAGGAGAAATCATAAGGGATTCTATAAACTGTTTATATTCCTGCATGGAAAATGGTATTTATAACTCCTAAAAAATTTCTCACTATTAGGGCAATTCAGAGGAGTATACAGGACAAACTAGCTTTCATATTAAAAGTAGTTCTTTTCTTTTCTTCCTTCCTTCCTTTTTTTCTTTTTTCTTCCTTCCTTCCTTTCTTTTTTGCTCCTTCCATCTTTTTTTGCTCTCAATATGAGACTTGATTACTTCCTGATGACACAGCTTTTCCTAGCCATCTTCCAGCACTAGCTGCATTTTCACCAGTCCCCTTAGATCACCATCCTACTTGTTGGTAATGGTGGAGGAGTTGGAATATTCCTGGCTCTCCATTGCCAGATCCAGACTCTGCCTTACTGCCATAACTTCCTTTGAGATTCATTCAATACATATTTATAACCCAAACAAAATTCTAGTGGTTGTTTTCTATCAACCTCTAAGATAACCCCTTTCCTCAAAGAGTTGAGTGTCTGTTTCACAGTCTTCTTCTCCTCCCCAACCCTTCTCTTCATATGAGGGGACTTCAACCATCTCTTTCTTCCTTTTTTTTGGCTAAACTTTTTTGAGAAGGCTGTCTGTGATTGATGCTTCCAGTGCCTTTCTTCTTACTTCCTTCTTAACTCTCTGCAGTCTGGCTTCCAATTTCATCATTCACTTGAAACTAATCACTCCAGGAAAAAGCAGTGTCACAAAAACCTGGAGAGAAAATGGTATTCAACAGTATTAAAGGCTGCACAGGTTTAAAAAAGAATGAGGATTGAGAAAAGGTCATTATATCTGGCAATTAATTGATAACTGTTAACTTTGGAAAAAAAAACTTTAAGTTTTTCATGATGGCTCACATGATAGCCATGGGAGTTGTAGGTGAAAGACAGTACGAGGGGAGCTTCAAGGAGTTGAGCAGGATGAATAATAAATTTTTACATATGAATTATTTGTTAAATTTTTAAAGTCAGACTCTATTTTATATTTATGCCTTATGAGGTAGATAGAGAATATATTATCCCCATTTTGTAGGGGGAGGACCAGTGAGGTTAAACCCTATAGTGAAAAAAAATTGTCAAACCAACACACAATCTTCTTACAAATACTTCATGGCTTTCCTTACACAACTTCCCTAATATGATGGCATCATAATAAGAAGGATCCACTGCAGGATTTGAAGACTGAAGAGGATATTATGTCTTATGTTGACTAAGATGTGGAAAAAATGGAAGTAACAACAAGATAGAAAAAGGAATATTTATGACATTCTCTGAGTATTTGTAATGGTGATGCAATTTAAAGATCCCCTCCTATTGGCTTGGTTTTCATTATGTGTTAAATGTTAAGACTCAGAGCTTGTGAATCCCACAAATGGGATGGATTTGTTGATGTGAGGAGAGGGGACTGAATTGGGAGGAGCTGGTACAGTGTATAGGGAGAAGTTCAAGCTGAGAGAGGCCAGAAGAACTTTTGGGAGCAGCATCGTAGAGGCAGAGAGAGAGAGAGAGCTGCTGGGAATGAGGATGCTGGGCGAGAGAATGGCCAGGAGCCAGAGTTGCTGAGAGAAAGAACTGCCAGCTGAAGCTGCCCAGACTGCTGAGGGCCATTTGGAGCTACCCAGGACTTTTGAGAACTGCCATCCTGAGCTGCTGAGAGCTGAGGAGGCATGACTGTGGTGCTGGTATTTTGTCTGTCTGTTTTGATGTTACTTTGTCAGAGTAGTTTGTTGATAGAGGCCTCAGACCTTGTTGGGCCTAGATTGATTTCAAAGGCAGAAGGTGAATTGAAGAGGATGCCAGCAACGTGCATAGGTGGTATTTTTGTTAAGCTTTGTCTTCTCTGGAACAGACACTGCTGAGAACTTGCCTTGGGTCAAGATGAAGAAAAGACCTCTCCTTGGGTATTGAATGCTGTGATGATATTGTAACCTAGTTGTGACCTAGAGATGGATGGCCTTTGTGCTCTGTGACTGACCAAATGAATGTACTTTATTTATCATTGGAAACTAATCTCCAATTGAGACTACCCTGGGGTGGAGTACTTTGACTTTTGTACTTTGTGATTGAACTGAGGACTTAAGACTTTGTAATTAACTAAATGAATGTACTACCCAGGAATGGAGTACTTTGACTTTTATGTTTTGTGACTGAACTGAGAACTTACTAAATGACTGAGTTACCCTGTATTTTGATTTTCTCTTTTCTGTAAATGTTTTGCCTTAATTTGTTACTGAATAAATGGGGAGTTACTATGCTCATAATCAGAACCTGGAAATTGCTTGTGCTTGGTGTTACAGTATTAGAAAGTCTATCTGGATATGGAACAGACTTCCTGATTTCTATTCTGTCAGGCCAAATACTTTAAAGTTGCCAACCATTCGTAAGCAACATAAGTTAATATTAACTAGTTTTTTCCATTTTCATGTCTTTGAGGAAGGACATATTAGTATCTGATTAGATTTTTTCCCTTTCCAAAGTATACTTCCATAATTGAGAAAGATAGCTTATTAATATAATTTTCATTCACATTTAATTAAAAGAAATATATTTCTTTAATAAATTAAATATTTATTGTATAAATTTCTAAAATATTTTTTACAATTTTTTTAATCATTTGCCATGGCATATTCAAGTTTTTTTTATTCTCCCAATTATTTTTGGAGTATAGATCATAAATTCTCGTGCAACTCTCATTTCTCTTTTAAAATACTCAGAATCAGTGTATTGTGGTTTCCATTTGCCTTAAATACCACAAGGTCCTCTGTCTTATCAAGTTTTGAATTATTTTCCTTTGTTTTCCATTATCCATGCATAGATTCTGAACTAGAATACTAGATCTGGAGGTCATTATTTCCTTCTGCTATTAGTATTTTTTCCTGTTGATTTATCCAATTATGCTTGGGGCTTTTAAGGTTTTTTTCTCCTGAGACCTTTGATAATTTCAGCCTATTTCCCCTTATTTTCTTTTGTTGATCACTTTTTGGCTCCTTCCCCTCTGATAGTGGTTTCCTTGGGGACTAGATCTCAAAACAACTGGGCAATTCACAGTTCACCAACCTAATTCTCTGTCCCAAGTAACTAAAAGTCTCCCTAGAAGGGAAAAAGAACTAGCCTCAGCTGGATGCTCCCTCCCCCAGGCTTAGTCGAGTGCCATAAAGCCCTGCAGAGCCCCATGCACAGTGTCCTATCACATATTCTTCAGATCTCTAGCCCTACAGTACAGAGTGTGGTCATTCTGGTGCTATTACACACTGGGCTAATTTCTGGTTTTTGGAGTTTGCGATTCCTGAGGGAGATGGTGGTCTGGTGCTAAGGGAGGAGTCAGCATCAGAGAAAAGCCACAAGAAACATAAGAATTATGCAGAGGTAAAATGAGAAGTAGCTAACTAGCAGCATTGCAGTAAGCATTTAAGATTCCAGTAAGGTTTATTGGCCACTTTAGCTGACTGTGCCAATAGTAATACATTAGCTACCGAATTCTATTCTAATCATTCTAAGCATTCCTTTTTCCTTGTGGGAATAAAGGATCTATTCCATACTTGATTCATATTTGCACATTAGGCACCTTTTAAAAATTTATGCTCCGCTCCTTGGGGAAATGGTAGAATACAGCCCAAAAAAACGTTGTCCAAGAGTAGCTGGGATCAGGATGATAAATCAGTGAATGTGAAAGTGGGATGCCTTGAAGGCAAATCAGGCTCCCTAACAGTGAACATGGGACACAACAACATGACTAGATTATAGAATCCCCATGCGTCTTACCAGCTGTTATCTCTGGGCTCTAGATGAGATTTGAGACTGTAATATCTCAAGACTCACATTCATACAATGAAACCAGCAGAACATTGGAATTTAAAAGATGAATCTTTATTTCAGAGAGAAGTTTGGGGTTGCTAAAAGAACTTTGCAATTTCCCAAAGACAATCTAGCCCACTTTCTTCTGTTTAATTTTGAATCTACTTCATTGTCCATTTGCACTGAGTCAGGAAGATTTGAGTTTAAATTCTTTCTTCAGCCATTTACTAGTTCTGTGACCCTGAGCAAGTCACTAAACCTCTCTTTGACTCAGTTTCATCATCTAAAAAATAGAGAAAATAATGGAACTATAGGGTTGTTATGTGAATCAAATAAAATTATATCTAGCTATATTTGGATATTTATTTATTTTCCCTTCAATTTTATTTTATTAAATTTGTTTATCTACTTTTAGTTTACAACATTCAGTTCCACAATCCCTTGAGTTCCAAATTTTCGCCCCCTTCCTCTCCTCCCTCCCCCCCACCCCCACCCCAGTGGCATGCAATCCAATATAGGCTCTGCAGATACCTTCGCATTAAGCATTAGTCAGGTTGTAAAGAAGAATTATAACCAAAGAAGTGAACAACAAGAAAGAAGGAACAAAACTAAATACAAAAGAGAAAGTAGTTTGCTTCAATCAGCATTTGAGCTCCATAGTTCTTTTCTCTGGATGTGGATATCCTTTCCATCATGAGTCTTTTGGAGTTGTGTTATAACCTTGCATTGCAGAGAGGAGCCCAGACTATCAAAGTTAGTCATAACACATATGATGTGTCTGTAATTGTGTAGAAAGTTGTCCCATTTCTGCTTTTCTCACTTAGCATCAGTTTATATAAGTCTCTCCAGGTTATTAAGAAGTCTGTCTCCTGCTCATTTTTATAGCACAATAGTATTCCATTATATTCATATACCACAACTTGTTTACCTATTCCCCTTTTTATTGGTATCCCCTTGATTTCCAATTCTTTGCCACCACAAAAAGAGCTGCTATAAATATTTTTGTGCAAACAGGTCTTCCTCCCACTTTTATGATTTCTTTAGGATATAGCCCTACAAGTGGTATTACTGGGTCAAAGGGTATTCACTAAATTGCTCACCAGAATGGTTGGATCAGTTAACAACTCCAACAACAATGCATTAGTGTTCCAATTTTTCTACATCCTTTCTAGCATTTATCATTTTCTTGTTTTGTCATCTTAGCCAATCTGACTGGTAAGGTGTGGTACCTCAGAGTTGTTTTGATTTGCATTTCTCTAATCAATACTGATTTAGAGCATTTTTTCATATGTTTATAGGTATCTTTAATTTCTTCCTCTGAAAATTGCCTCTTCATATCCTTTGACCATTTATCAGTTGGAGAATGACTTGTATTCTTATAAATTTGACTCAATTCTCTGTATGTTTTAGAAATGAGGCCTTTATCAGAGACACTGGTTGTAAAAATTCTTTCCCAATTTTCTACTTCCCTTTTAATCTTGGTTACATTAACTTTATTTGTACAAAACCTTTTCAATTTAATGTAATCAAAATTATCCATTTTGTATTTCATAATTCTCTCTATCTCTTCTTTGGTCATAAATTCCTCCCTTTTCCATAAATCTGACAGGTAAACTATTCCTTGCTTTCCCAGATTGCTTACAGTATCAGCCTTTATGCCTAGATCATGTACCCATTTAGACTTGATTTTGGTATACGGTGTTAGATAATGGTCTATGCGCAGTTTCTGCCATACTGTTTTCCAGTTTTCCCAGCAGTTTTTGTCAAATAGTAAGTTCTTATCCCCCAAACTGGGGTCTTTGGGTTTATCAAACAGTAGATTACTATTGTCATTGACTGCTGTGTCTCATGTACCTAATCTATTCCACTGATCCACCACTGTAACAATAATGCAATATTCACAATACCCATGGTGGTTATGAATATGCTGGTATAGTTGTGAATCACAAAATGTAGCAAACTCTCCACATGGAGGGCAGAACCAAAGCCTTTATTCAAATACCAGAAAACTGAGTCCCAGAATCAGAAAGATGAGTCCCAGAACCAGAAAGCCAAAGTCATTACAGTAGTCATGAAGTTGATACACATGGTTAATGCAGTGAACACCCACATTCCCAAGCCTACACAATAGAACAGACTCCCTTAAGCAGGAATCCTTCTCTCACTCACAGTAGCTCCTCAGTCCGGTTCTTGGAAGTTCTTGGCAAAAGTTGCAGAAGGAGGGTCTCAGCAAAAAAGTTGCAGCCTCCAGGTGCTCACTGAGAGAAAATCTGACTGTCCTGCTGGTTCTCTTCCTTATATACAGTATAGCTCCTCCCCATTCTGCCCCTTCCTGTTAAGGTGTTGACTATTCCTGTGTTAAAAGTTTTCCTAATAAAGAACAGTCACATCTGTGTCCCTAGAGGCCAGGGCTTGAGCTCTGCTGACATCTCCTGTAGCAATTTGGTGCTGGGGGAGGAGAGGGATCAGGAGGAGGGAGGACCTTGAGATCTGCTCCAAAGCACCTGGCAGCCACCTGAGAGCTGGGCTGGAAGGGTTCATAACTGCATGGCTGTTCACACGTGTGTAAGGTTTCTGGTGGTGGCGGCTACCCTTTGTGTCTCACTGATTCTGTAAACGCTTCATGCCATTGTCCTGCCCACACCCTGCCCCTAGCTGGGGCAATGAGGAACTCTGCCCTAAAAGACAGCTGCTTTGGGTCACAAAAGTACTGCTAGAGAGGTTGCACAACAATCAAAGTTGGGGCTCAAGAGAGGGATAGCATCCAGAGGCCAGAGATGCAGAGCTCCCGTCCCTGAAGGAAGGCCCAAAGCTCGAGGGAAACTGCTGCTATGCCTCAGAGGAATCTCTTACTTATTGATGCTTGGGGATAAATGAGGCCTGCATGCCACCAAGGCCACCCACAGAGGGATGGAGGGTGTTGGGAAGGTGCAGTTATTTGTGAGTCACAAACTTCTAAGCTGGCCAGTGTCTACATGGCGAGGCAAGGCCATGCTGGACCTCCACTTTCTATCACTAAATGGGCAAGCTGTGTGAAAGAGGGATACTAAGTGTTCTCCCACCTGATTCCATAACTGGGTCACCCCAGCCAGGGCACTCACTACTCAGTGATTTGGGCCTCTCCATACAAATCTAGCTTGGGCCTTAGACAACAGGTACAGGCTTTTACAGGTCATGAAGACAAACTCTAAACTGCTTGGTGGTGGTCTTTTTTAAGCCACAATGAATAATGCCATGGAAATAAAATATGTAAGAATGTGTTTGGGGGGGCAGGAGCATATCTCTTTTTTTTTCTCAAGAGATTAAAAACCAACAGGTAAATGACGCACTGGAAAGACTAGCTAGTGGAATGCCAAGATCTGAGAACCCCACACTGGCACCCTTGCAAAGTTCCCTAGTTCCTTCCACTTGAATGTCATGTGAAAGAGTGGTTACAATCAGTGGGCCCCTTATGCAGGTGGAAACCCTTATCCTAGCTGGCCCTGCAGCTAAAAAACAAATCACTTGGGGGAGAGACCAGGAGGCTGCCTGCCCCTTCTGTATCAGTTTGTTTTTCTAAAGGCTACAGATGGAAGGTGAAGGCAAGGGAAATTCCTCCCTACATTTGTCAGCATAAGAGTGTGTTGAATGAGGAATCTCCCATCTGAATCCATGAATCAGCACAAAGAAGAGAGATAGCAACATCCTCAGTTTCCATTCAAGATCAAATGCAGACAAGTTTCAACAGGCCAAATGAGAAAAGTTATTGCTTTCTTGACACCACTAACCTCCTTGGTGACAGGAGCCCGACTGGCCTTGAAGCCTCCTGGACATCTAGGAGAGATGGCTCTGCCTCGTGGGCTTTACTGTGGAATACTATGGAAGTCTTATGTGAATACAGGTATGTCAAAGACAGACTTTCCTTTCACCTCTGCTTCCCTCTCCTGATCATGAGCAGCCTGTCGAGCTCCTTCCTGCCTGGGAGCTTTGCCCTTCTGCCGGTCCTGAGGTTTCCTACTGAAGACTTTGCAGGCCTCGGTTTTCTGGTACTGCTCCACCTCTTCATGTAACGCTCCTCATCTCTGTCGGCTTCATCCGGGTAACGCCGTTTCTCCTCAGGAGGCAGTTTACTCCATTCATTGCCCAGCATCCTTGTGATTTCTGGAAAGGGGACCTCGGGCAAGTTGTTCTCAACGTTCATTCATGAACCGCACATAGCCAGTGAGGGGGGATTGGGGAGCATTGCTGTCACGAAGTCGCTTCTGCCTCTTTCTTTCTTTGGACCAACCTCCTCGTTTATTTCTTTGCTCATCCTTGTGCTGCTGTTCGCTGTTCACTATTCTCTACTGTGTTTGAAGATTCATTCTGGAGCAGCTGGACTTGGGAGAGATCCTCCACAAAATCTGCGTTGTTTGCGGAGGGAATGGCTCCACTAATGTATGACGCCTCTGGATGGGCTAACCCAGCTGTAGCCATTTCGCTACTAGACTTAGAGCCATCATCATCTGCAAACAGTGGGGGGAGGGCTAAGCTACTCGTCAGATTTTCCATCTCTCTGCAGGTGGCCAGGCTGGCAGGGAGAGGCTGCAGGCCTCCTCAGAGCATCCCCGCACTGGTGGGTTCATTTTATATCCTGCAACTATGCTGAATTTATTTATTATCCCAAGTAATTTTTTACTTGATTCTCTAGGATTCTCTAAGTACATCATCATATCATCTGAAGAGTGATAGCTTAGTCTCTTCTTTGCCTAACCTAATTCTTTCCATTTCTTTTTCTTCTCTTATTGCTACAGCTAACATTTCTAGTGCCAAATTGAATAAGAGGGGTGATAGTGCATGTCCTTGTTTCATCCCCAATCTTATTGGAAATGCTTCTAGCTTATCCCCATTACATATAATACTTGCTGTTGGTTTAAGATAGATGCTACTTATTATTTTAAGGAAGACTCCATTTATTCCTATACTTTTTAGTGTTTTTAATAGGGTGTTGTATTTTGTTAAAGGCTTTTTCTGCAAATATTGAGATAATCATATGGTTTCTATTAGTTTTGTTGTTATGATCAATTATACTAATAGTTTTCCTAATATTGAACCATTCTTGAATTCCTGGAATAAATTCTACCTGATCAAAGTGTATTATTCTCATGATAAATTGCTGTAGTCTTTTTGCTAATATTTTAGTTAATATTTTTGCATCTATATTCATGAGGGAGATTGGTCTATGATTTTCTTTCTCTGTTTTGGTTTTTCCTGATTTAGGTATCGGTACCATATTTGTGTCATAAAAAGAATTTGGTAGGACTCCTCCAATTTTCCCAAATAGTTTATAAAGTATTGGAATTAACTGTTCTTTAAATGTTTGATAGAAACCAATCTGGCCCTGGAGATTTTTTCCTAGGGAGTTCACTGATGGCTTGTTCAATTTCTTTTTTCTAAGATGGGGTTATTTAAGTACTCTACTTCCTCTTCAGTTAATCTGGGCAATTTATATTTTTGCAAATATTTATTTCAATAAGATTATCAAATTTATGGGCATGCAATTGGGCATAGATAATTCCTAATTATTGTTTTAATTTCCTCTTCATTGGAGGTTAATTCACCCTTTTCATTTCTGATACTGATAATTTGGTTTTCTTCTTTTTTTCTTATCAAATTGACTAAAGATCTATCAATTTTATTGTTTTTTTTAATAAAACTAGCTCTTAGATTTATTTATTAGTTCAATAGCTTTCTTAATTTCAATTTTATTAATCTCTCTTTTGGTTTTCAGTATTTCTAATTTAGTATCTAATTGGAGCTTTACATTTTGTTCTTTCTCTGGCTTTTTCAGTTGCATGCCTAATTTATTGATCTCCATTTCCTCTGTTTTATTGATGCACGCATTCAGAGATATGCAGCTTCCCCCTAAGAACTGCTTTTGCTGCATCCCACAAGTTTTAGCATGTTGTCTCATTATTGTTATTCTCTTGAATGAAATTACTGATTGTTTTTATGATTTCTTGTTTGACCCACTCATTTTTTGGGATTAAATTATTTAGTTTCCAAATAGTTTTTAGTCTATCTTTCCGTTGCCCTTTATTACATGTAATTTTTATTGCATAATGATCTAAAATGGGTGCATTTAGTATTTCTGCCTTTCTGCACTGGGTTGTTAGGTTTTTATGCTGTAGTACATCGTCAGTTTGTGTGTGTGTGTGTGCCATGTACCACTGAGAAGAGGGTATATTCCTTTTTATCCCCATTCAATTTTCTCCAGAGGTCTATCATATCTACCTTCTCTAACAATCTATTCACCTCCTTAATTTCTTTCTTGATTATTATGAGATTAGATTTATCAAGTTCAGAGAGGGGGAGACTTAGGTTCCCCACTAGTATAGTTTTGCTATCTATTTCTCCCTCTAACTCCCTTAACTTCTCCTCTAGGAATTTGGATGCTATACCACTTGGTACATATATGTTTAGTAATGATATTCCTTCATTGTCAATGGTGCCTTTTAGCAAGATATAGTTTCCTTCTTTATCTCTTTTAATTAGATTTATTTTTGCTTTTGCCTAATCTGAGATAAGGATTGCTACTTCTGCTTTTTTTTTTTTATCTTTAGCTGAAGCACAATATGTTCTATTCCAGCCTTTTACTTTTACCCTATATGTATCCCCTGTTTCAAATGTATTTCTTTTAGGCAGTGTTATTGTAGGATTATGGTTTTTAATCCATTTTGCTATCCACCTCTTTTATGGGGGAGTTCATCCCATGCACATGCACAATTATGATTACTATCTGTGTCTTTCCCTCCATCCTATTCCCTCCCCTGTTTATGCTTTTATTTCTCCCTTCTCCTTCACCTCCTTGAGTTTTTCTTTTGACTACTGCCTCCTTCAGTATTCCCTCCCTGTCACTCCCCCCTCCCTTTTCCTACCCTTCCTCTTTTACTACTTCTTCCCTCCCTTCTAACAACAACCACTTTTCTTTCCCCTTTCCTCTTCTAGTTCCTGTAGGACACTATAGATTTTTATACTTAACAGGGTATGTTATTCCCTCTTTGAATCAAAACTGATGAAAGTAAATCTTATACAGTGCTCCTCTCCCTCCCTTCTTTCCCTCTATTATAATTGGTTTTTGTGTCTTTTCATGTTAGAATCCTATACCAAATTACTGATTATGTTATTCCCTCCTTGAACTAAAAACCAATGAGAGAGATAATTATTATTTATAATATGTATGATTTATAAATTATTTATGTTTTAAAAATAACTGACCTGAAAAATAGACCAAAGAGATAATTTTAAAATTATTGGACTACCAGAAAGTTATGATCAAAAAGAGAGCCTAGACATTATATTTCAAGAAATTATAAAGGAAAAGTGCTCTGATAAAATTATATCCAGAGGGCTAAATAGAAAATGAAAGAATCCACCAATCACCTTGGAAAGAGATCCCAAAATGTAAACTTTGCATATGTTTAAGCACTATATGAATGTTAATTAGAACAATGATGATAATCATCATCATTATGTTATTGATGGACCACCATTCACACATTCATATGAATTAGTTCAATTTTGTTGCTTTTTATGCAGCTGAAATCCTCTAATAGAGTACTGAGTTTTATTTAGGGGAATGAATGGGAAAGGAGGTGATTTTGAATCATAGAATTCTTTGGAAGTTAAGGCAGGTCTAGGTGGGATGCTGAAACAAGAGGTAACACGAAGAACTGGAAAAGGAGATACCAGTAATTGGAAGGAAAAATGGAGAAAGACATATGAGATGATGCCAATCACAAACCACACTTATTTGAAATTTTGTTTTCTTCTCTTCTTGAAACAAAGAAAAAGGCAAGTAAACACTCTTCCTTCCAACTCCTGGATCATGAATCATGATTTTCTGTTCCCAGGATTTTAAACTTAGGCAAGTACTATTAGTGCCAACATTCAGCTACTTTTGGATTTGTAGTGAGACCAAGAATTTTTGCAGCCAGCAAGAATGCTACACAAAGACAAGTGATTTAGTTGGTGACAGGTATATGTATTAAAACAAGTGATACAGCACAAAAGATCTAAGGCAAAAGTGGATAAACCTACTGGTTTCACCGAGCTCTTTTGTTTTCCTCCTAGTTTAATCTGCATGCCAGTTAGACTGAAAGGAACTTTATTGCCCCAGCCCAAGACAATTTGCTTTGAAGTTTTATTGAGTGTAGTCGCTGAAATTGTTTGAGAGGACACAGACTTATCATCAGAGATTTTACAGAGATTAAAAGGAATTTTCTACCCCCAATTCTGATAGTTGACTGGGGATAGTTATTTATAGTGAAAATAATAAGAAATGGTCAAAAGAATTGACTCAAACCTAGCCCAAGGGCTTATGGTTGCTTTTGCTAGCTTCTTGGCAGAATGTAGCTATCATAACCCTACTATACACTAAAAATGTGTTAACACTCTTTTGCTAAGAGACTCTAGTTACTTCATCCTAGCAGACCTTTCAGAGAGCAAAACATGGCCCCCCATAGTTTAAAGATAGTAGCAGAGAGCAGTTTAGAAAAACAAAATCAGAGATCAGCAGTGAAGACCTGATAGGTAGTTTAAAACAGAGTTGCAAAGCCCTGAAGAGAGGAGCACAATAACATTACAAGAGGTATAAATTGCTCTGGCAATGTGTGTAAGCTTCTTTACTCATGCTATACCTGTTCTCAGCATATGTGTAATTCCCAACTGGTATGATGGTGACTAATGGGAGAGTATACTATTCTGTTTGATTAATTTTTTTGTTTTGTTTTGAACTAATAGTGTGCTTTTTTGATTGGCTTGGTAAAAGTGAGCACATCAGATGGCACCTGGTAATTTACAGTGGACTATAAGGAACTGAAAAAAGTTGTCAGGTCCATTGCTACAGCTGTTACCGACCTTGTCTATGTGGCGAATCAAGTAGCTCAGGCTCAACATAAGTGTCAGAGGATTATAGATTTTCAGAGAGCAATGAAATGTGTCATTACTTTGATGACATAATATTGGCTAGGCAAGATGAAAACATAGTGACCAAGGCCCTGGATTGGATGATGGTCCATATGAGGGATAAGGAATAGGAAATTAACCCCAAGAAAATGTAGGGTCAAGCCTGTTTGGTCAGTTTTGGGGAAGGCAGTGAATGGGAAGAACCCAGGTGATTTTAAGATAAGCTACTCACATTGGCTTTCCCGTAATCTTTTTTCAATTTTTTTTGCTTTTTGGAGGGCAGTTTGGGTTGTGACCTGCTCAAAGTCACACAGCTAGTAAACGTGTCAAGTGTCTGAGATCATATTTGAACTCAGGTCCTCCTGACTCCAGGACCAGTGCTCTATTCACTGCACCACCTAGCCTCCCAAACTTTCCCATAATCTTAAAGAGGAAGGGTAGAGACTTTTACTGGACTGTTCGTGTTCTAGAGAACGCACATTCCTTGCTTGGGTATCTTAATGGTTCCAATTTACCAAATCACTAGTTAGTCTGCTTTTTTTTCAATGGTGCTCATAACAGGTTACAGACCTGGAAGACCTAAAACAGACTGTGTAATAGACTCTCCCTGGGGGCCTTGTGAGGCCCACGTTTTTGGAGGTCTCTGTCCACAAAGATTAGGCTAAATAGTACCTTTGGCAGGTATTGAGGAGGTGGTCAAATGAAATTTCATTTCTATTTCTAGAACTGGAAGCTTCCTGAAGCAGCCATTCACTATACCACTTTTGGAAAGAAGTTACTTTCTTGTTACAGTCCCTAGTTGCTACTTTGCAGATGATACTATATCATAGCATTACCCTTCATTGAGAGTTTCCTGTTATGAACTGGGTGATACAAAATAGGTCTCCTAACAAGGTGAAAATGACACTAGAGTTGTCTATTTTTAAATAAAGATGTTACACTCAAGTTTGAGGCCCCTTGGGCACCTGGAGTGTGTTAATGTCTTTCATGAACAGGTTTCATGAACAGTAGAACTAAGGCTTCCAAGTCCAAACTCTGACATTCTTTCTCCTCCTCTAGCCCAACATCCTTCCACCTATGAGGATCTAATTCCCCAGGAGCACCATTTTGCTTGGTTTACTGATGGTTCTGCCCATTTTGAGAGAGGTATATGAAACTGGATTTCAGCAGCCCTTAATTGGGTAATAGGCAATACTGTGACAGGTGAATGGGGGTACTGACAAGAACTTCCAGTAGGCTGAGCTGCAAGATATGTGGCTGATGTGTGAGAGAACCTTGAGGGATGGGGCAGATATGATTTTTATTTATACTGATTCTTGGGCTATAGATTTCTGTTTTAGCCCAGAGCATAAATATTTCCCTAGAAGAAGATATTTCTCAGGTTCCAGATGAAGTATCTCCAATGTAGACTACTTATCCTTTGATGATGGAATGGACCAAGAGTTTCAATCATTTTGGGTGCTATTTTTCCAAATTCATATAAAAGCTTCAAAATGACAGGAACCAGGAATATGACTCTTCTGGCAGATACGTTAACAGCCTCAACAAATAAAATTTCATTTCAGGACCATTGGTCACAAGAGAGGTTATGTTACCTCTTTAGTAGTATATACAATGGTTATTAGGGCAATTATGTGAAGCAGTAGATAGTACCAGGCTTAGGGTCAGGAAGACTCATCTTCCTGAGTTCAAATCTAGCCTCAGACACTTACTACCTATGTGACCCTGGGCTAGTCAATTAACCATGTTTGCCACATTATCCTCATCTGTAAAATGAGTTGGAGAAGGAAGTGGCTAACCACTCTAGTATCTCTGCCAAGAAACCCCAAAAGGGGTCAGGAAGAAAGGGATACCATTGAAATGAATGAACAACAATTAACTATGATTGTTGGAAATCTTTCTGCTTTCAGAAACATAATGTTGTAGCTTGGCACCTTAATCAGGTCTGTGTGGAATGTGAAAACTTCTCAGAATGGGTCTTGCAATTTGGTGTCAGGTTTGAGCCTTGGCTTCCCCCTTCCACCTTCATTGCTGCTGCAAGACCTTTTAGGAGTCTTTAGACCCCTACCTAATTTCAGTTCTTTGTCTCCTTTCCCACCTCTGTGGGCCCCTCCTCCCGGCCAGTGAGAGCCAAAGACAACCCGAGCTAACCCCCTGCCCCCCAACCAATGGAAGTGAAGGACAACAGGGGAAATATGACCCTGTTGTATTAGGGTTTTAAAATTCTGTTCACCCTATATTGTGAGCCTCCTCTCCCTGATCTGTCATGGAGAGGACCGCTCTCTTCCCCCAGGGGAAGAGAATAAAAATTTCCTGTTTTTATCCTGAGAAACGTCCATGTTCTCAATTAAATTCTGAATGGGGTTTTCCATCCCACACAGGTCTGACTTTGTACTAGACTCAGCATTCTTTATTTCAGATCATATTTGATAAAGTCAGCAGATAAGGTTTCTCTGACTCTTGGAATGTGCATATGAAAGTTCTGATCATCATAACTAGAAAGATGGTAGGTCTTGATCATTTTTAGCCTGTGCAGTGATTGCTACAATACTGAAGTTTATAGCTCACTGAATACAATACTGCAATACTTATATAATACAATACCAAGGTTTAGATTTCACCGAATGGAGGCTTACTAAGTACCTGTGATTTGTCGTGTATCTGAGTTCTTATAACCAATAAATGACACAGGCCAGGGTTCTCCTGATTCCAAGTTTGGTGCTTTCCCCATTATATACTGTCAGATAATATAGCTTTGAAGCCTGGCTCTGGTAGTAACTCTATGACATGCTGGCTGATCACATCATACCTCCAGATCTCAGTTTTCTCATCCAGGACCATATGGCCATGAGAAGATGTATCTGAGTCCAAGTCTGCGGGCTCACTCTTCTGCCAGGTATTTTCTCTTGGGTATGGTATGACCTGTGCCTCCCTTCCCATTATGGTACCTTTGTACTATGGAGCTTCATCACCTGGCAGTCTCTCTGCCTGCTGCCTGTCCTTATAACCAGAGCCTCGGGTGTAGGGGGAATAATGTGTTAGTTCAGGGTATGTGCCAGACTGGGAGGCAGGATCTGCTTTCTTCAGGAATTTGCTCTACTCCAAAAATGGTCCAGGCAAGTTATACACCATAAAACCTAGACAATCATTTCAGTTCCATGGCCTGAACAAAATAAGAAATATCTATGGCAGATGACATTAACCTACAAGTATGGTGTAAAGAAAACTAAAAGCCCTTATAAGACTGAGTTCGTGAAAAATACTAAGGACAACAAAAATTTCTCTTTTATCTACATTTAAAGCCATAAGTGAACAAAGAATAGGTTGGCTTAGTCCTTGAAGCAGATGATATAATGTTAACAGATGCTAATAAAAAAGAAATTCAATTTCTATTGTCTTTCTTCTTCCTCTATCAAGGAGAATGTCCTTTGAATTGAAAGGACAAAAGAAACACTGTTAGGAGAAAATTGTAGTTCAAGAGATATTAAAGTATAATTAGGGATGGGTCATGTGAATAACAAAAAGGATAACTAGATATTTTTTCTCTGATCCTCACAACTTCTCAATTCTCTCTACAATTAGAATTATGTGTAAGAGATAAAGCAACTTCATTGGTCTCTATGGTCTAAGATCCCAATAATCATAATGGGGTAGCTACTAGACATGCTAAAAGCAGAGAAGTCTTAATAATCTGTAACCTCTATTGGCAAGCCGTCTTCCACTGACTTCCTGTTATGGGAATCTGAAGATCTTCCCTGCCCCTAGGCCCTTTGCTGATGTGGCTACGTGACTCTGAGGACCCTTGGACATTTGAAAGTATACTCTGTTCCCTGATAGGCTGAATGTGGTCACATGGAGCCTGTGGCG
>CM053591.1:4148147-4193800 GCA_028646515.1 Pseudochirops corinnae | reverse complement strand
TCTCTCTCTCTCTCTCTCTCTCTCTCTCTCTCTTTCTCTCTTCCCCCCTCTGTCCATCTCTGTCCCTCTCCTTCTCCCTCTCCCCCTTTCCCTTCCTCCCCCATCTTCCTAAAGTGTCTTTCCACTTTGCAGGCTACAGCAGTTTCCTGACACAGCATCCCTTACCTTGACATAACTTTCTCTCCCATCCCCCACTCCCAACTTCCTTTGCCCACAGTTTCCCTAGTGGTTTCCCTGGTAAAACTTCCTCTATTTGTGAAACCTGATTGGCTTAAGTTTTTCAGACCCAGCTTTCTGGCCTAGAGTAAATAAAAAGTCCATGCTATGTGAGCTCTGAGCCTCTTAGGCTTGGTAGGTGCCTGAGACTATGCAAGTCACTATACCTTGACCAGATGCATTTCCAGATGGAGATGAGTCAGGGCTGTCCAGAGCCACTCTATATCCTGGCTGTGTATCCTTGTCATATATTCTTACTGTGCTAGGGTGAAGTAAATTTTATTTTATTTTTTTGTTAAATGTTCAGTGACTTACAAGTACCTCATTTCATCGCAACATCCAACCTGAGCTGCACCTAGAACTTTTGGAGGAGTCTTCGCGGGTTAGGACAAGATATTCTAATGGTTCACACCAAGATTGAAATGGAGAAAGGATTCTACAAATAGGGAAGAAGAGTGGGTGGTATGAGTGCCTGGAGGACCACTGCTCAGCTCCCTGTGGCCAGACACCTCCCAGTCATGTATGGGGAGTCTTCTTTGGGGGACCTTCAGCATGCTTCTGCTCAGGCAGAGAAATTAGCTTCCTGAATTATCAAAGAGGATGCCAGTGAAGATGAAGAACATGCCGTGTTCACATTACCTAGATGTTATTGAGTGTGCTGATGAAGTTGGACAGCCAGTGAAGTGGGACTGAAAGGGAACTGGGGAGGCACATTCAGCAGCTAGAGTCAGAGTTCTGGGCTTTCAGGGACTGCACAATAACAGCTGAGGAGTGGAGCAGGTGGCATAGCAAGTGGAGACAGACATCTCTCCTATGAGAGTGGGGAGTTAGGGGACCCAGAAAGAAATCTACACTATGATTTCTGACCCAGAGGTTCTCAGAGGAGCCATGAGACCAGAGAATGGAAGCAGACTGGAGGCAGAGACTGGAGAATTCTCACCAGAGTTTAAAAAGCCTTGGCTTATTTTATCTCTGCTGGTTGGAGGAGTGTAGTGACTTCCTGCCTTGAGGGAACAAGCTGTGGGAAAATCCTCTCTACCAAAGAGAAGTTCCCACAGAAATCTGAGGAGTCACTGGAGCGAGCAATGGCTCCCAAGGTTGTAGTCTGAAGGAACCAGTATTGAAAGGTTCTCAGCTTTAATCTTCCTAGTCTGGGGAAATTCTGAGGACTGACTTCTTCAAGGTCAACTAAATGTGTAAGATCTCAAAGGTATATGCTCTTTGTCCCTTTTTGGATGGCTGAGATGAGGAAGAAGTTTTGCTTGTTCTTGTAAATATGAATTCCCCTTGCAGCTAGCTTGCAGATGTGGGTGAAGTTCCTAAAGGAAAAGAATTTGGCCGATTGGATTTCTTGCTCCCTCTCACTAAGGCTTGCCACAACCAACCTATGCCCAGCCTATCCCTGGTGCAGTTAGATTCCCCATTTTGAGTGTAACCACAACAGAATGGCTTCAAATGTTAATAACAGGTCTTTCCCACTATTCAAACATACAGGTGTTGACTGATCAACCCAACTGGTAAAATTTAAGCAAAATATTGAGACAGTAAAATACTGTTGTTAGTGCAGTCACTCTGGGAATGGGAAGAACAGTCACATCGACTTGCTAGGTGGGCAGAGGTTGATGACACTATTTCCAGAAGGGAGTTCTGGTTGTGGCTCTTGAAACAAAGGATTAATATGAAAGAAACTGACGGCCATACCATAGAGTACTTATAAAACTGTACTGGAAAATTTAGCACTGAGGCCTTAGGGATTCTTGAAGCTCAGGGGAGGCTCCAGGGAGCAAGTACATGGAGGGAAGTGTTCAGTATTTGAGTACACTCTTTCAGCAAACTCTAGATGTATTACTGTGGTTAGGGACAAATGGAAACCCTTAGAGTTATACAAATCATTTCATGTAGTTAATGTCATACAATACCTGGTTCCCAATGGATGAAAGATACTTCTTCTTTAGTAATAGAGATCAAAGAAGCTAGAATGTTTATACCAGATCCCCTTATAACAGCCCTATATTACCTGTGAGAAATGCATTTGGTACATGGCAGCTTCCCAGCAAACTACAGGGAGCTGAACAAAGTCATAATGCCCATCTCTACAGCTGTTCCTGATCTCATCAATATTGTAGATCAGGTAGCCCATGCCTAGAGTAAGTGGTTTGGGGTAATCAACCTTTCCAATGCTTTTCTCTCTATTTCTACAATTGAAACTAGTCAGAAACAGTTTGCTTTCCCCTGGGAAAGAGTCCAATTCACCTTCACTGCCCTTCCTTAGGGCTACCTGAACTCTCCTTCATACTGCCACATTATGGTGGGCAGAGACTTAAAAGAAGCTTCCCTTCCTGAGGGCATGGGTATACCCCACTATTTTGATGACATAATATTGACTGTATGAGATGAGGCCCTAGATTGGATGGTGGTCCAAATGAGACACAAGAGGTTTGGAGAAATACAACAGAAGGGGAAAGACGAGAGGATGCCAGGCACAGTCTAGAACAGTGGTTCTCAACCTGTGGGTCATGACCCCTCAGGGTTGAATGGCCCTTTCACCAGCGTCACAGGGGTCACCTAAGACCATCAGAAAACACATATTTCCAATGGTCTTAGGAACCGAGACACGGCTCCTCTATCCATCTCCAGGCAGGTCCTCCCACATGCAGATACGTCCACATATGAGTATTAAAGGGTCACAGCATTAGGAAGGTTGAGAACCACTGGTCTAGAATAAGCTATTGATACTTGCTTCCCTATGATCTCAGTAAGCTCAGAGACTTATTGGACTCTTTAGATTTTGGAAAATTGTCATTCCTTACCTGGATATCCTGATGGCTCACATTTATTGAGTCACCCCCAAGTCAGTGTCTTTCTTTATTTTTTCTTTTTTTTTTTTTTGCATTGTCAAAACACACATTGTACTTTATTTTGAGGTATCTTTTAAGGTAAATCATCATCTCCTTTTATTTATTTGTTTATTCATTATTCATTCATTCATTCATTTATTTATTTATCTATTTATCTATCTATCTATTTATCTACTTATTTTTTTGTTTTATTTGTAGCATTTGCTTATTTCCAAGGTGTAAATGCTCACCTTGAAATTTTAACAATCTGTTCTTTTTTTCTTTCTTTCTTTCTTTTTTTCTAAGTCAGTGTCTTTCAAGTGAAGTTCAGAACACACTACAGTCCTGGGAGATGTACAGCAGGCTGTTCATCAGTCTCTCCCCTTAGGAACTTATGACTCAGTAAAGACAACTGTTTCCAGAGGTCTTTGTCCATAAAAACCAGGTTGGTTGAAGCCTTTGGCGGGCACCAAGAGGTGGCTACAATATGCATAGTTCAGTTTCTGGAGCTCCAAGTTCCCAAGAACAACTTTTGGAAAGCAATTGCAAATTTAAAATACATTAATTTTCTAAAAAGGAAAGAAAAGCAATTGCTTGTCTCTTACTGAGCCCTGTTGCTACCAAACAGATGACACAGGTAAATACCTTACAATGATCTTTCATTCAGCATTGCCTACCATTGGCTGAGTAATACAAGATGTTTTATCTTGTGTAGAGGCTTTTATTGCTAAATAAAAAATTTACACTAGAAATCATGCTTCCCTAGGTACCTCTGGTGTTCATGCTCTTCACAAATAGGTGGTGTCTATGCCAGGGACTGAGGATTCCAGTCCAGACTCTGAAACCCTTCCTCCTCTGCTGGCCCAGTTGGCTCCAATCTTTATGTACCTGCCTCCTGAGAAATGTCATTCTGTGTGGTTATCTGATGGTTCCATCTGCTATAAGAGAAGAGCAAACGGACTTCAATCACCACCAGTCTGGTAATAGAAGATACCCTACTGGATAGAGGTACTAGCAAATCTTTTGAGTTGGTTGAGTGCCAGGTTGCATGACAGGCCTGTGAAAAAGCCTTGAGGGGTAAAGCAGAGATCTTCATCCTTACTAGTTCCTGAGCAGTGACCCTGGGTCTGATCAAGTGGTCTAGGACCCAGAAAACAAAGAATTAATCCATTAAAGACTTTCCCCTGAAGACTAGTGGGTAAATTTTGCTAATGCCTCCCACTGCATACAGTTATTTTTGAGGCATGTCAACACCCAGAGGCATTTACTAAAAATCAGGTTGGAGCAGTTACAAGAGCAGTAGAGGTTGGGGAGTGGATTCAGCATCAATCTGAACATTCGAGAGGTGATACCATGATGTGCTGGGCATAGGACCATATGATCCCTTTTACTAAGGACAAGTCCGCTCTTCCTAACCCAAGGGATACTCAGTCTATCAACTGGAAAACCTGAACTCTCCCATTTCAGAGTGAAAGAGTTGCCTTTATTGACAAATGATGGCATCATTGTGCCCACATCAGATGTGCAATCTCCCAGAAGCCATGTCCGTGACAAGTCGATCCTGCCTTGGAAAGGGGAAAGACTCCCTGGTCCAGTGGATTCTTGGACCCAGTCTCTAGGACTGCTTTCCTGAAATGTTTCTGAACATATTTCTGATTGATCCTCACCAGCCCTTCCTCAGCCTCAAGGTTCTTGTCCCCCCAGAGGACTCCATACACACTAGAAAAGTAGTTTGGGTCCCTTCAGTTGGTAGACTTCCTCTCCTTTTGGATGGTTTAGGGAATTCCTTCCCAGAAAAGGCTTGGGGGACCAGTGAGTGATATTTTTAAGAAGAGACTTGCTCTCTGTATCGTTTCGAGGCATCTTGATTTCTGCATTGTTGGAAAGCATCTTACTTTCTAATAGCTTGGGGAAGATGAAATTATTGCTCTATTATTATGGTGAGTGTATATTTACCTGGAAGAAAAAGATCTCTTAGGTGACTTGGTGTTAATTCTGCATCACTGGATGAGGATGATAGTTCTTATTTAGTCACTGTGGAAAAAGGAGAAGAGGCTTCTGGAGAGGTAAGAGTAGGAATCATTCCCCTGAGAAAGTATTCAGGGAGTAGGAAGTTTTATCAGGTAGAATGGAGATCACTGGTGGTACAGCGAGAGCCTTAGTATCAACTTAGATGCTGAGATAGTTTGCATTCAAGAGGCTTGTCACCTCTTAACCATTTTTAAACAGATGACCCTGATGTAAGATGAAGAATTGTTGACAGAAGTATCTGTGCAGAGGTCCTGATGTCACTTGAGTTGTACCTTCTCATTACACTTTCCAGTACTGTCTGTACCTTCACTCATTCTCCTTGGCTCACTAATTGGGGCAGGGGAGTAGAAACACTCTTTCCTCTCCATTGCCACTTCTAAATTCTCTTCCTTCCTCAGTAACCTTTCTTCTTCTGAGGTTCCTTGCTATTAATATCTACGAACCAATCAAATCCTGGTAGCTATTGTCTATAGACCCCTCAGGTCATTCCCTTTCCTTGCCAAATTAATCTGAAACATAGCTTACCATTTTTTTTCCTCCCCAACTCCTGCCCTTGTACCAGCGGACTTCAACATACATCTTGATTCTCCCTCAAATACCCTAACCACCCAGTTCCTCAATCTACCATATTTCACCATACAATTGTCATCACCACATAATCAATGCACCACTTTTTCAGTCCCAAAATTGGCTTATAACCTTTCCTCGAATAATTGTCGCATGGTATAATTTTATTCATCACACCACTTAAAAGGAAAACAGAGCAGCAATGCGTTCACCAGTGGTGTATGGATACGCATTTATTTCTCACATATTGCAAGCCATGAGCCTAGAATTCTCAGTATACACACATTGTCAATATATTTCTGAAAACTGACTTGTGTGGTTTATTTAGAGTTCTGCAGTACTAACAGTATCATCATTCAACCCAGTGAAGAGCCAGAGGTGCAAGGGAAGGCAGCAGGCAGGCAAAGCTGCCATGAGTAAGTCACATGAGACTTGTATCTTCCTGTGCTAGCTAAACTATATAGTTCATATGTCAGTGACATATGTTTCGTAACAAATGATTTTTAAGTCATACTGGCACAATTTTTAAAGCTTTGCATAATGGGCACACTGCACTTTTTGGCTAAAAAATTTGGCATAAAATTTACAATGATTATGTGGTGAAATATGATACTCACTTCCCATGAGTTTTTCTTATAGCCCACTTTAGCCACAACCAAAATGGTCATACCTTTGATCTTGCCATCACCCACTTTCATGTTCAAGAACTCTGAAATCCCCTTATCTGGCCACAATCTATTTACTTGCTCAACTCTTTCTCTGCCTTCCCTTATATAACCTTATTCTTTATTCACTTCCAATACTTTGACTCCTCAATTCTCTCCCAGGTCAGCTTCCCTGTACTAACCACTCTCTCCTTTTCTCCCCATCTTGACTGCTTGGTGAACAAATTCAACTATATCCTCCTTTCTTGTGTGTTTTTAGATGTTGAATGTTTTTGAATATATAATCCTCTTTTCTTGAATGCCTTGTTCCCTTATATCATTAATTATGTCCAGTCAAGTCTCAACCTTAGATCACTCCCACAATCTGTCACCTTTGTACCTATACATGTGCTGCTGAACTAAGGTGGAGAAAAATCATGCAACTGTTCTGACTGGATCCACTACAGATTTATATTATATAACCTCAACTGGGCCCTTACAACTGCTAGGCAATCCCATTATATCTTTTTATTAATTCACTTTCCCAATCTCTAAAGAAGCTCTTCCTGACCTTTTCATCCCTCCTTAAACTTATTTTTTATCCAGACAAAAATCTCCCTGTATCCCTTCCCATATAAAGCACACCAAAATTACTCCAAGTAGTTACTGTAACACAGATATTCTTGGAGGTCTAGGAAGTTTTCTTTTGGGTCTCTATATTAATGAGTATCTGAAATTTCCCCAATGGATCTCTTCCACAACAAGGGCAATCCTAATAAAATTCTAAATTCACCAAACAATAATGCCAGTATGCTCAGGTCAAAAGAAAGGAAGACAGAAAGAAAGGAGAAAGAATGAATAAAAAATCATTTATTAGATGCTTACTGTGTGCAAAGCACTGAGCTAAGCACTAGGGATACAAAGAGAAAAGTAATAGTCTCTGCCCTCTAGGAGCTCACATTGAAATAGGGAAGACAAACAGAGAAATTTGAACTGCAAGTCAGATGGAAAGGTCCTATAATCCTTAGGGTGCAGAGATAAAACAGATGGTAATGCATCTTCTTTAATGTCATTTCCACTGATAAAATCATATTGACTCCTGATGTTAAACAGAAAAAGAGAGATTAAAAAAAAAAAAAGAATTAGATAAGCCCTGACCATATTGTAGCTTTCAAAAGGAAAATAGCATTCAGGGTTAACTGAAATCAGCCCCTCGCACAAACCAGCCAAGGTTCCCCCTTATCCAGCACAATGCCTGAAAAGGTGCCGTGGGCTGGGGAATTTTACCAGTTCCTGTTCTTTAACTTCCCTTGATATTTGTACTGGATTCATTGCTCTGAGGTTGCCTGTCTCTTAAATATGGCAATTAGGTTGCTTCATGCTCCAATTGCACCCTCACACTAGATCCTGGTAGTTTTTCTCTCTCTCCCTCTTGGCCCATCTGCCCCTGCTGATGTTTCTGCCCCAACTACTCTGGTTGTCAACCCTCTGATATTTGTATTATTATATGTGTATTTGTACATCAAGAGTGAGATGAAATTATCAGCTGCCTTTGAGATTTCACAAGTCCCTGTACGAAAAGTAAAGAAGTGAAGTAAAAAAGTAATAAAGAAGATACAAATAGGAGATGACCCCATTCCAAGCATGGAGTTGCCTAGGAGACCAGAACCTTGTGACTCATGACCCAATGTGGGGAAATGCAATGCCCCACTAAGCCTCTGGAGTTCAGAGAGTACTCCTTACACCTTGAGATTGACAGAAAAAAGAGGGTGCTCATTTTTAATTCTATAAAAGAACAGACCCCCAATCACTCAGAAGAGTATGTTTTCCAGATAATAACCTACAGTTAGATGGGCAACTTCTAGAACTTATCTCTTGCTATACATACACATGCACACACATATCCATCAGAACAGACAGCACAAAAGGATGATGAATTGGTCCTCAAATTAAATGAACAGTAGAGACTGAATTGTCCTCAGGAAATTGTAAAGGTCTAATGACTCCAAACTTCTCTCAAATACAAAGGCATATTTTCTTTTCTTTTCTTTTTTTAAAGGCATATTTTCAAAATATTAACATACTGTTATTGTTTGGTTGAGTCATGAGATATAATAGTCTCTGAAGACCAGTGTGTGTGTGTGTGTGTGTGTGTGTGTGTCTGTGTGTGTATGTTTGTATACATATATATATATACACACACACATCTATATATACAAATATGTAAAATAGTCTCTGAAGATACAGTGCTTAGATACATATGTATATATATATATATATATATATATATATATATATATATATATATGCATGTCCATGTTACTCTGATTGGGTAATAATATGAATATTTTATTTTGTTTTAGGTGGTTTTCTAGGTAATATTTTTTATTTCAAATACATTACCAGTTTATTTTTGAAACAAATTGATTTTAGACTCTATGTGTTCATAATCTTATCCTTTCCCCCATTTGTGACATGAGAAACTAGTATTAGACCTTGATAATAGATTCTTTTAAGGGCAAGATTTATAATAATGAAGAACAGTGACAATGAGGTGTTTTAAGTTTTTCAACTCATCTTTTTTATAGTAAGCAGATAGGTTGGTAATATAAGTATCCTTTTTTAAACTATAGGGTCTGGATTTTCTCATTGTCTAAAAGCTCAGTATAAGTGATTGTTCATAAAAATATCAAATTTAATTTTGAAATAGTCCTTACCTGGACTTCCGAAAAGTTATTTTGGAAATCTGATGTTCAAAATGCATCCTTATGTAGAAGAATGAACATTTCTTGCTCATTAATTTGACCATCGTTGTAAATATATTTTATTTTAATTAAATGAGATTTGTTAATAAGAACAATGATAGCTCACATTTGTGTGGTACTTCGAGATTTGTAAAGCAATTTCAGCTTTATCTCAGTTGACCCTTGCAACCACCCTGCGAGGTTGCTGCTATTATTATCCTAACTTTACAGATGAGGAAACTGAGGCTGATGGAGTTAAAGTGGCTTGCTCAGGGTCACACAGCTAGTAAACATTTGAAGCATGGTTTAAACACAACTTTCTGATTGAGTTCAGTTCTCTATACCATGAAGAATCTAGATGTCCCTTTTCCTTTTTTAAATTCTGGGGTTTTTTTGGAACTTATTATTTTATTTTCCCCCGATTACATGTAAAAACAATTTTTAACATTTGTTTTTAAAACTTTGAGTAGCAAATTTTCTCTCTTCCTCCCTCCCCACCCCCTTCATTGAGAAGGCAAGCAACTCGATACAGGTTATACGTGTATAGTCATGCAAATCATATTTCCATCTTAGGTTGTGAAAGAGATAGACTAAAAAAATAAGAAAACGCTCAAGAAAAATTCAGAAAGTAAAAAAAAAATGTCTGCTTCAATTTGTATTCAGATACCATCAATTCTTTCTCTGAGGATGGATAGCATTTTTCATCATAAATCCTTCAGAGTTGTCTTGAATCTTTGTATTGCTGAGTATAGCTAAATTGTTCACAGCTGATCATCTTACAATATTGCTGTTACTTCGTGCACAGTACATTTCAATTTGCATCAGCTCATGCAAGTATTCCATCACAACTGCAAAGCACAATTTGTTCAGCCATTTCCTAATTGATGGTCAACCCCCCATTTCCAAATCCCTGCCACCAAAAGAGTTGCCATAAATATAAATAGGTTCTTTTCCCCTGCCTTTTTAGTTTTTAATCTCTTTTTTGATATAGTCCTAGTAGTGGCACTGCTGGGTCAAAGGGTATGCATGGTTTTATAGCCTTTTGGGCATAGTTTAAAATTGCTTTACAGAATGATTGAATCAGTTCACAATTTCACCAACAGTGCATTAATGTTTCATTTTTCCCACATTCCTGCTAACATTTGTCATTCTCCTTTTCTGTCCTATTAACCCATCTAATAAGTATGAGTTAGTACCTCAAAATTGTTTCAATTTCCATTCCTTCAATCAATAGTGATTTAGAGCACCTTCTCATATGGCTATAGATAGAATTAATTATGTCATCTGAAGACTGCTCATATCTCTTGATCATTTATCAATTAGGGAATGACTTCTGTTTGTATAAATCTAACTCGGTTCTCTATCTATTTGAGAAATGAGACCTTTATCAGAGAAACTTGCTTCAAATTTTTTTTTCATGGTTGTAATTGCTCAATGTGTTTTCCTCCATCCTATTTCCCACCACCCATTTATTCTATCCTCTCTCTTCTTTCACTCTATCCCTCCTAAAAAGTGTTTTGCTTCTGATTACCACCTCTTCCAATCTGCCCTCTGTTCTATTGCCCCCCCCTTTTACCTTATCCCATCTCCCTCCTACTTTCCTGTAGGGTAAAATAGATTTCTATACCCAATCGAGTGTGTATGTCATTCCTTCTTTGAGCCAATTCTGATGAGAGTAAGATTCTCTCACTACCCCTCCCCCCCACTTCTCCCATCTTCCCTTCCACTCTAAAAGCTTTTTTTCTTGCCTCTGTTATGTGAGATAATTTACCCCATTTTACCCCTTCTTTTCCCTTTTTTTTTTCCAGTGCATTCTGCTTTCTCATCTCTTGACTTTAATTTTTTATGATATCATCCCTTTGTATTCAACTCACACTCATGCCCTTTGCTGATATATACTCCTAATTACCCAAATAATAAGAAAGTTTTTATCTGTTACAAGTATCCTCTTCCCATGTAGGTGACACAGCTCCTTCATTCTCTCCTTTCACCTCCTTTATTTTCCTCCTTCCTCTGCCTCTGTCCACATACAGTAGCATACCCTTACCTGTGGGTGCTCGGCCCAAAGGAATGTAAATTTTAGTCATGAAAACCTCACAAGATGTCTTTGGTTTATGGCCTAGAATACATACATACACACATACACACATGCGTACACACATACATACATACATATATATGTACACACACATATATATGTACACACACACATTCAACTAGGTAAAAGAGGCCAATCTTTGTCTCATTTCTTACCCAATCTTACTCACTGGATGGGCGTTGCCTCAGTCAAACTGAGATCTGTTAGAGCCCTTAGCTTAAAAAGACCGTGATCTCCCACTGCATCTGGGCCATCTCCAGTCATCCTGATCTATTTTCTTACCCCTGGATTCAGATGGCTCTGAAGGAGAAAGTGAGGATGGTGACTTTGCACAGCCCTGCCTCACTTAAATCCAACTCACTTTCATGTCATGGCATCATCTCCCTGCTGTCATGGTCCTCTTTGAGAACAAAGGACACACAATGACAACAACCCATGTAGGAATGTGAAGTTTAAACTTACTGAGTCTGTAATGATTTCCCTTTCCTGTTTACCTTCTCATGCTTCTCTTGAATCTTGCATTTGAAAGTCCAATTTTCAATTCAGCTCTGGTCTTTTCATTAGGAATGCTTGGAAGTCCTTTATTTCATTGAATGTCCATTTTTTCCCATGAAGGGTTATGTTCAGTTTTGCCAGGTGATTCTTGGTTATATTCCTAATTCTTTTGCCCTACACAACATAATATTCCAAGTTCTTTGATCCTTTAATGTAGAAGCTGCTAAATCTCATGCTATTCTGACTATGGCTTCATGATACTTGAATTGTTTCTTTCTGGCTGCTTGCAATATTCTCTCCTTGATCTGGGAGCCCTGGGATTTTGGTATAATATTCTTGGGAATCTTAATTTGTGAATCTCTTTTATTTTATTTTATTTTATTTTATTTTTGCAGGGGGGAAGGCAGGGCAATTGGGGTTAAGTGACTTGTCCAAGGTCACATGGCTAGTAAATGTTAAGTGTCTGAGGCCGGATTTGAACTCAGGTCCTCCTGACTCCAGGGCCCAGTGCTCTATTCAGTGCACCACCTAGCTGCCCCTTGAATCTCTTTTAGAAGGTGATCAGTGGATTCTTTCAATTTTGATTTTACTCCCAGGTTCTAAAATATCAGGGCAATTTTCCCTGGTAATTTCTTGATGTGTAGGCTCTTTATTTGATCATGACTTTCAGGTAGCCCAATAATTTTTAAATTATCTCTTTGGGATTTACTTTCCAGATCTGCTGTTTTTCCATCATGATATTTCATGGGTTTTTTTTCAATTTTTCATTCTTTTGGATTTGTTTTATTGTTTTTTGATTTCTCATAAAGTCATTAGTTTCATTTGCACAAATTTCTCGTAGGGCTGCAACCTAAATCTGAGTATAGGCAAAGCAACAGAGTCCTGCCTTCAGTGCCAGTAAATAAACTCCAGTAGTATCCTTCTGTTCAATCCCCTTTCCATTTATGGGCTGAGAGCTCCAGAACCAGATGTTGCTGCTGCTTATTCAGTGACTCCCAAGGCTTGTCCCTGGTTTGTTGGTTTCAGGTCTACATTGGCATGGCCTGCAATGGACTGTGCTTCACCCTCCCCCAAGTGTAATAGACATTTCCTGTGGATCTTCTAAGTTGACTGGAAAATTATTTCACCTCCTCATTTTGTGGGTTGTCCTATTTTAGGATTTGCCTATGGAATTATTTAAAAGTATTCAGAAGGATCTTGGGCAGAGTTCAAGTGAGTCACTGCCTTTTTGTGGCCGTATTGGCTCTACCTCTGACATCTTTTTTTCTTACTATCTATTACTATATTTTAGATTTAATAATTTTAATGCAATTTTCATTTAAAGTAGCTATTTTCAAACATAATTTTAAATCTTATTTCTCGTAGAAAAAGTAGCACATTTTTCAAACATTTCAAGTGTCTTAACTTATATACCTTGAGAATTGCAAGAGAAAAACACTCATATGAATTTCTACTTGATTTGATAACATAATAATCCTTAAATGAAATTTTATAGAATGTTATATGAATTTATTTTCATAATAATTTATAATAGTACTTTTCACATGCTTTTCAATTTTATTATAACTATGGACAAATATTGGCTTAATAATACTAATTTTAAAATGGTCCTATGCAGTTATTTTCACAAAACCCTTAAATGCCTACAACAGTGCCAAAGAAAAATTTAAATATATTTCACCAATGAATAGTTATAAATTCCAATAAATCATCTCCATTGATGGAGTTTTCATAATTTTCTCAAGGATTAGAAGGATATTATTATGATGTGAAGATCAGTTAGAAAGAGTAAAAGGGGAGAGAGGGCTGAGTTTCAGAGATGGGATTAATGTCAGGGATAGGAATAATGACTAAACCTGTGCTTTTATTTGTATAGGATTCTCCCAGGTGATAACAGTCTATATCTGTAAGAGTCAGGACTTGAAATTAAATCTTCCTAGCTTTGAGGCTGGCTTTATGTCCATTATGCCATACTGTCCCTCATTAGCAGATAAGTCAACAGTTTTAGGTAGTTACACTAGAAGGAGAATTTTGACATTGCTTCTGGAAAGATGCTGACTAATGGGTCAACTCAGAATTCATATTTTTTTGTCATAAATTATAGGTAGCTGCCTTGATACTACTCCCTGATTTCTCATATGAATCCATAACAACCCTACATGACACTATTTTTTCCCTGCAACTTGTAGGGCAATTCCCGCTGAGATAGTTATTCTAAGTTCAAACTAACCTGTAGTTTTGCATCCACTCAAAGCCATAGCAAATGAGCCCCTATGATGTATTTACATTTTTATTTTAAAATTATTTATTTTTAGCGTTAAATTTTTTTTATTTCTAAATTCTCTCCTTCCCAGCACTTACCCACCCACTGAGAAGGCAAGAAATATGATATCAATTATACATGTGAAATAATGTAAAATATATTTCCGTATCAGTTATATCACAAAAAAATCCCAAGGAAAATAAAGTGAGAAAAAAATATTTCAGTTTACACTCAGAGTTCACCAGTGCTCTCTCTGGAGGTAAATAATATTCTTCATATTTGTCCTTTGGAATTGTCTGGGTCATTGTATTCATCAGAGTAACTAAGTCCTTCACAGTTGATCATTAATATCATATTGGTATTACTGTGTTCAATGATATCCTGGTTTTGCTCATTTCCCTTTGCATCAGTTCATATAGGTCTTCTCATGTTTTTCCAAAACCACTCTCCTCATCATTTCTTATAGCACAGTAGTACTCCATCACAATCATATTCCACAACTCATTCATCCATTCCCCAATTGATGGGCATCCCCTCAATTTCCAATTTTCTCACTTGTGACTTGAACTCTATGTTAAAGTTGGGCTCTGCTCACTTGGAAAGGGGGAAGCCCTGTCCTAAGTTTCAAATTTTCTCTTGTTGCTCTCTTCAGAGCTAGTTCTGGGGTGTCTGTGGGTTTTTGGTGCTTTTAAGGTGATGTGACTTGAGGAGGGGTGTTGTCAGTGTCCTCCTGGTTTGTTTTCTGGAAGGACCCCTGCTTCCCTGGATCCATAAATGCTAGCACTCCTCTCAACCCTGAGATTCTGACTACCTCCCATGCCCTCCCGCAGTCATAAACAGTAGAGTAACTTTGGGTCCTGGAACTGTGACCAAGACCCCTGATCCCTTGTGACTGACCACAAGTGCTCCTCTCCTTGGAACTGTCATCCAGAACTGCATATGGACAGTAGAGGTGCCAATCAGTGCCAGATGTACCCAGTGCCAGCAGAAGGTCCACTGAAATGTCTTTCTGACCAGTTGTTTGACACCTCTATAGTCTCTGGACTGAGAATTCCTGAAGCTCCTGTTGCCACTATTGTGACTGCCTGCAAGGTCTGCTGCTGCTGCCCCTGAGTGCCCCCCAGAGCAGGCCTGCCCCAATATCAAAACTTCTTTTACCATCTTCCTAAGTTGCATTAGGCTGAAAAAATATCTCCGTTAGCTCTGCTGCTCCAAAATTCAACATGAGGTAGTATCTAAAGTTGTTTAGAGGGGGATGTTTGGAGAGTTTGACTAAATTGTTGCTTCTAACAGCCATATTGGCGCCACACTTTTTTTTAAATCTTTAATGGTCAGCAGAAGGACACAAATAATTCAAAGCATTTTGTTTAATGAAACATTTAGGAAAAAAAGAACTCATTCTCATTACGTACCTTGAGCACACTTTCACACAGATGCACATATCATTGTATATAGCCACGCATGAGCAGCTTTCCAGAGGATGGCTGCTGTGAACAGCTTTTTCAAGGTTCTGATTACATAGTATAGTGAACACTCTGATAATTCAATAACAAATCAGAGCAAAACATTCACAGAAAATCAAGGTACAGCATTCTGAATGTTAAAACTTATCATAAAAAATAAAAATATAGCATTCACAACAACTTATCACTAAAATGGCCACATAGTTTTCATCAAAGTGGTCACATAGTTTCAAACAAAGTACAATCATCTAGTCAATCAATCACTTAGTAACTCAATCATTCAATCATAAAGTACAAAAGGTCAAAGTCCTCCACCCATGGGGCACACTAAGTTACAAATCAAGCACTATTCAGTCATCAGTCACTCTTCAATCATCAGTTATTACTCAGTACCCTCTTAACGGGTATTAGGAAATATACAGGCCATCTACCCCTAGATCACTAGTAAATTACAATTTCATTCACTACTCAGTACCCATGGAGAGGTCTTTTCATCTTGACTGAGGGCAGGCTTTCAGCTTTCATAGCTCCTCTTCCATGGTCCCACCTCCCACCCAAATCTAACCAACTGCTACCTGTGTTCAAAGGCAGATAGCTCCCAGATCCTTGTCCAGCTCTCCCTGCAGTTCCTGTTCCATACTGAACCTCACAGTGTCCAGTCCACCTTAAATACTTCACAGTCTCTATTCCTGGGAAGTCAAGGCTTAACAAAGCCACAAGCAGACAAAGTATGGACACCACAGTCATGCTTCCTCTGGCAGCTCCAGCTGGCCCCCAGAAGTCTCTCAGAAGTCCTCAGCAGCTCCAACTGGCCCTCAGAAATCCTCAGCAGCCTTAGCAGCTCCAAATGGCCCTCAGAAATTCTCAGCCGCTCCAGCTGGCCCTCAGAAGTCTTTGGAAGCTTTATTCTCAAAATCAAAATCACTTTCTCCCATTCTCAAAATCAAAATCACTTTCTCCCATTCTCAAAATCAAGATCACTTTCTCCACAGAAGTTCCAGCCCAGCAGCAGCAGCCTAGCTTTCAGGTGGTCATCCCAAGAAGTTCTTCAAGAAGTTCCACAAGAAGTTCTGACTTTTCCAGCTGGGGTTTTTCCTTATATACAGTATTGCTCCTCCCTGTTCAGCCCCTTCCTGTTACATTAGCAACAGGGGTTCCCTCTTTAGCTCCTTCCTGTTATGTCAGCAACAGGGGTTCATACCTTCTGTTTCTTTAACAGAGGCTTAATTTAAAACTAGGTGCTAAGTACCTCTTAGCTTTCCAATACAAAAGGATCTTCAGATTTCATTACCATTACACATTGGAGGAAGCCTGGATAAATATAGTGAACACACATGGAGAGACACACATAAGCATAAGAAACAGTTGTGGCCAAGGTAGATATGTAAGAGAGCACATTGGTGAAATGGACAAGTGTAGGGAACAAAATAATAGCTAACATTTAAGTAGCACTTACTATGTGCAGGTACTGTGCTAAGAGCTTTACAATTATTGTCTCATTTGATTCTCATAACAACCCTGGGAAGCAGGTTCTATTGTTATGACTTTCATTTTACAGATGAGAAAACTGAAGCAAACAGAAGATAGATGACTTACCTAGGGACACACAGATAGTAAGCATCTGAGGTTAGATTTGAACTCAAATCTTCCTGACTCCAAGCCAAGCACCTTCTTCACTGTGCCACCTAGCTGCCCAACATGTATCAAAGATCAATTCATACTTATGTTGTTTTCTGGTAATCTTCTTATACTATCCCGGCTAAGCCTGGGTTGTGCTAAAGTCTACTATACAGTATTCTACCTCATAGGACTAGCTATGTGGCACAGTGGCTAGAGTGACAAGCCTGGAGTAGGAAGTCTCATCTCCCTGAGTTCAAATCTGGTTTCAGACACTTACTAACTGTGTGACCCTAGGCAAGTCAGTTAACCCTATTTACTTCAGTTTCCTCATCTGTAAAGTGAGGTGGAGAAGGAAATAACAAACCACTTTAGTATTTTTGCCCAAGAAAACCCAAATGGGGTCACAAAGTGTTGGACATGACTGAAAAACTACTGAACAACATCAATTCTGTCTGATGCTGCACTGGGTATTTAATCTGCTCAACCCAATGAATGATTTCTGCTGGATGTGTAATTACTCTTAGATGCATAGTCTCATTCAAATGTGGCTTCACTCAGTGATACTCCATTTAATTAATAACCTCTGCTGGATATTTCCAGGCATGGACTTATTGAACAAGTGTTTGTGTAGCTTCTCCCTGGTTCCAGTTCTCTGGCTTCAGTTGAAGTCTTTAATTGTAAGGCTATTTCTACCATGATCTTTTAGTTCAAAGTCTGGAGCTTTTTGTAGCTCTTTTAGAAAAGTGATTGCCCTAGCTATGGAGCAGTAAAAAGTCTTCAGTATCGTAAAGGATCTGCTCAGCATTTTTGCTTATGTGGATTGAACTGCCTTACTCCCTTCTGAGTCTTGGATACAAGGAGATTCAGAACCCCAGTTGCCAAGCACTTTAGAATAATGAGCAGTTACTGTTAGCTAAGTAGGTTGTGCTTCAGGCTTATAGTTTACTTGTACTAAAATTTCTAGTGACTCAGCTTGAGGTCCCTGTGGACAACCTCATATTAGCTCAGGGAGGGCATTCCTAACCTCCTGATTTTTAATTTCTGAGGGCTACACTACAAACCATACATGAATTAAATAAATAATAACTACTAAATAGCTGCTCTGGCATGTAGGGTACCCAGGTTTACCATGCCAAACTTTTTCCATTCTCTCATGTAGAAAAATAAGTGGGGAAAAGGCATTGAGAAAGTGTTAAGCCACAGGAGAAAGGTCATTATTTTCTTTATGCCCATAGCAGCCTTTTGAATATAGATATGACCGATCAGAGTATGAAGTCAAAAACTCTCATGTTATAGATGAGAAAACCAAGTCCTGGGGAAGCTAATTGACTTGTCTATGGTATACATACTATACCTATACTCTATAGGTAGTAAACATCACAAATAAAATTCTATCCCATGTTCTCTGACTTCAGAGCAAGTGCTTCTAAGTACATAGTTGTACATGGCCAGTTAATGTATCGGTCTTGTCTGTCAAAAGTTGTTTGTTTTTGTAATATTGTTGACATTTTATAGAATGTTCTTCTGGTTTTATTCACTTTTCTGTGTACCGTTTCACAAAAGTATTCTCAGGTTTTTCTGAAACTGTCCTTTTTGTCATTTCTTGTGTTACGATGATATTGTATTATATTAGTTTACCATAGTTTTTTATTCATTCTCTAACTGACAGGCTGCCAGGTAGTTTCCATTTTTTTGACACTATAAAACAGCTGTTTTCAACCTGTGGGTCACAACCCCTTTAGGGGTCTAACAACCCTTTCACAGGGGTCGCTTAAGACCATCAGAAAACACATATTTCCGATGGTCTTAGGAACTGAGATGTCGTTCCTCTATCTGTCTCCAGGTGGGTATGCCCATATGCAGATCCACCCACAGATGAGTATTAAAGGGTCATGGCATTAGGAAGGTTGAGAACCACTGCTACAAAAAGAGCTGCTAGAAATATTTTGTGTATGAGTCCTTCTCTTCTTTCTTTGATCTGTTTGGGGTATAAGCCTAATGCAGAAGTGAACAACAAGATGGAATACTAGATATTTTCTCTGATTGTCATAACTTCTTAAGCCTCTCCAAAATATGAATTATGCTCCAGAGATTTCAGCTGTCTTCATGGTCTAGGGAACTAAGAACTCAAAGAAGGCAAAAATTTGACAACGTTGTCAACACTCTTTTTGCTACCATACTCTAGCATACTTTTGGCAGGAGAGATCTACAAGTTGACTCACACTCTTGCAACAGAAATCAACGCTAGCCTCCCCTCTCACTCTCACTTCTACAGAGATCCAAAGTACAGAAATTTTCTCAGGTTACAACAATAGTGAAGTGTATGACAGTAGTGAGGAAGGTAGTACTTTCTCCTGCAGCTGAAGTCAGTCAGAGAATAGAGGAACCAGAGGGATCTCGGGCAGGATATGGATGTGTGGGGTATCTGACACTAACCTTGAAGGAAAGAATCCAGCATGCCTGGGGCCAGTTTTTTTCCTTAATAGTATTTTTTCCCAATTACATGTAAAGTAGTTTTTAATATGCATTTTTGTAAAATTTTCAGTTTCAACTTCTTCTCCTCCCCTTCTTCCCTTCCCCCTGCCCAAGGCAGCAAGTGATCTGATACAGGTTATACATGTGCAGTCATGTTAAATATGTTTCCACATTCGTGATGTTGTGAAAGGAGAATCGGAACAAAAGGGAAAAACCACAAAAAAGGAAAAAAATCAAAAACAAGTGAAAATCATATGTTTTGATCAGCATTCAGACTCCATAGTTCTTTTTCTGGATGTGGTTAGCATTTTCCATCGTGAGTTTTTTGGAGTTGTTTCAGATCATTGTGTTGCTGAGAAGAGCTAAGTCTATCAAAGTTGATCATCACATAATGTTGCTGTTACTGTGTCCAATATTCTCCTGGTTCTGCTCACTTCACTCAGCATCAGTTCAGTGAAGTCTTTCCAGGTTTTTCTGAAGTCTGCCTGCTCCTCATTTCTTATAGCACAATAGTATTCCATTATATTCATATACCATAACTTGTACAGTCATTCCCCAATTGATGGGCATCCCCTCAATTTCCAATTCTTTGCCACCACAAAAAGAGGTGCTATAAATATTTTTGTATATGTGGGTCCTTTTCCCTTTTTTATGATCTCTCTGGGATACTGGGTATTACTGGATCTAAGGGTATACACATTTTTGTAGCCCTTTGGACATAGTTCCAAATTGCTCTCCAGAGTGGCTGGATATATTCACAATTCCACCAACAATGCATTGGTGTTCCAATTTTCCCACATCTCCAACATTTATCATTTTCCTTTTCTATCATATTAGCTAATCTGATAGCTGTGTGGCAGTACCTCAGAGTTGTTTTAATTTTCATTTCTCTAATCAATAGTAATTTAGAGGATTTTTTTCATATGACAGTTTTAATTTCTTTATCTGAAAACTGTCAGTTCACATCCTTTGACCATTTGTCAGTTGGGGAATAACTTGTATTCTTATAACTTTGACTCATTTCTCTATATGCTTGAGAAATGAGACCTTTATCAGAGACACTGAATATAAAAAATTGTTCCCCAGATTTCTGCTTTCCTTCTTAGTTGCATTTGTTTTGTTTGTGCAAACCCTTTTTAATTTAATGTAATCAAAACTATTCATTTTGTATTTCAGAATGGTCTCTATCTCTTGTTTTGTCACAATTTTTTCCCCTTCTCCATAGATCTGACAGGTAAACTATTTCTTGCTCTCCTAATTTGCTTATGGTATCATCCCTTATGTGTAAATCATGTACCTGTTTCAGCCTCATTTTGGTATATGGTGTGAGATGTTAACTTGATATTCTTGACCTTTTGTTCTTCCAGATGAATTGTTATTGTTTTTTCTAGCTTTATAAAATAGTTTTGGAAATTTGATTGGTATGGAACTCAATAGGTAAATAAATTTGGGTAGAATTGTCATTTTTATTATATTAGCTCAGCCTACCTATGAGTAATTGATATTTTTCCTATTGTTTACAAATGACTTAATGTGTGTAAAAAGTCTTTTGTAATGCTATCCACATAGTTCCTGGATTTGTCTTGGTGGGTAGACTGCCAAATATTTTATATTGTCTACTGTTATTTTAAATGGACTTTCTCTTGCTGCTGGGCTTTGTTGGTAATATGGAAATGCTAATGACTTATAAGTTTATTTTATATTCCTGGAGCTAGTTTTGTCCCCCCAAAAGGCACTTGGGGAAGAGACCTAAGTTAGTGAATTGTCAATTCCCAAGCATGGGAGGGGTAGAGAGAATTTTGAGATACAGCCCCTAGGGAAATTGTAATCAAAGGAGAGGGAGTCAGAAAGTGAGCAATAGAGAAAAGCAAAGGAAAAATATTAAAATTACCAAAATATGAAGAGGGTGAAAACTTAATTAAGGACCTTGAGCATAAGTAGATAAAAAAACAGAGGGAAGATATTTATAATAGGAGGGAAAATAGACTTCACATTAGGAAAGAATTCAAACATCTGTCAATAATCATTAGAAGAAAAAGAAAAAAAAGAATTGCCACCTAACGAAGCAGAAGACCCTATATGTTCTCAAGAGAACATGGAACTGCAGCAGGATGTTGCTGGGTGGTTTAAAAGACAAATAAGAATTGTGAAAGCAGAATTATGGCCTTCACAGAAGAAATAATTAGTAGAATAGAAAACCTGGAATCGTTGGTGGCAAATATTACCAAAAAATAAAAGAGTACAACGGATTAAGAATACAAATACCTGGAAGTGAATGACAATTTGAAAGAAGAGAAGCAAAAAACACTTTTTTAAAATAATACATGATCTCCCTACAAACAAAGCATATTTATCTTAAAGATGAGATGTAAAGAGATAAGTTAATAACCATAGATCTCCCCAAAGATCATGAAAAGTAAAAAAAAAAGAATAGCATAATGCAATAAATAGTAGAAGAAAACTTCCCAGAACTTCTGGACACAGAAGACAAAATGCCAGTTGAAAGAATCCATAGATTTCCTTCAGAAGAAAAGAAACAAAACTGTACTGCAAACTCCAAGTAGTTCAACTGAACAGTTCCACTGACAATTCTGAATGTGAACAGGAGAAAGACCTTCAAATGTAAAAGAAAGGAGATTTGAATAACAATGTTGTACTTACCAGAAACTATAGGAGCAAACAGAGTAATGTGTTCTAAAGAGCAAAAGAGCTCAAGGTGACCTCCCCTGAAAATTTGAAAATATGTGAAAAAAGACAGATACACAATGATAAAGAGGTATTCTTTATTCGGATAAATCATTTGCTTCTCTAATACCCCAGACAACAGAAATACAAGAAGGGCAAACAAGGATCACTACCACAACAAAAACAACAACAGAGAAACCGTTAAGGGGTTTATTTCTAAATGTATGTGAAGAGACAAAGATAAAAACAAACATAGATAGCAAGCAACCTATAGGCAAAACATTTTTTTTCGTAGGAATAAATTACCACGAGAGAGTATGTAAAAGAAAGAAGAGGAGGAAGAAGGTAGAGGAAAATGAGTGATGTGTTCTACTCAAGTCCAAGGCTATCAATGAAGAGAAAATAACTCCTATATTCTCTCAGGAAGAAGATAGGCTACAGAACAATGAGTGAGGAAGAAGAGAGATAGATTAAGGGCAGTTAAGTTGTGCAATGGATAGAATTTCAGGTGTGGAGTCAGCAAGTTCATCTTCATGAGTTCAAATCTGGCCTGAGATGCTTATTAGCTATGTGACTCTGGGCAAGTCATTTAACCCTTTTTGCTTCAGTTGCCTCATTTGTAAAATGAGCTAGAGAAAGAAATGGCAAACCACTTCAGTATCTCCAAGAAAATTTGAAATGGGATCATGAAGAGTTGGAAATGACTAAAAGGACTAAATAACAACAAAATAAATTAAGCTAAAATAAATGTGCTTACAAAGAAAGAGACAAAACCCCAATAATTAAAAATATAGAGAAATAGAAGAAAATATAAACTTAATGTCATAACTTTAAATGTGAATGGATTAAACTATCCAAAAAATAAAACAAAAAAGAGTGGCAGACTGGATTTAAAAAAAAAACAACTTCATAATCTGTCACTTATAAGAAATACTTTTTTGAGAATAAAGTCTAAGGGATAGATTTTTAAAAAGAGAGAAAAATAAAGAACTGAACAAATTACTAGAGATAAAACTAGAGTTAAAAGGAGTATTCTAAAAGGGATTGCTAAATGGTATGTGTATTTTTTTAGTAGCACATGGTATTTTAACAAAAGCTGACCACATATTAGGGCACAGAAATATTTTAAACAAATGATAAAAAGGAAAAAACAGTAAATAAATCTTTTATAGACCATAATAGAGTTAAAAAGTCATTGGTTCAGGGAGCACAGAAGAAACAGACCAAAATGGAAACATGATAATGAAACCCTAAATGCTGTGTAGGTCAGAGAGTAAAGAATAGAAGCAATGATTTGGTGGATAACAGATAATAATAATGATGAAACAACATATTAAAATTTTTTAGCTTCAACTAAAGGGGTCCAGAGGGGCAAAAATAATATCCATACAAACATACTTACTAGAAAATGGAAGTTTAAGCATTAAAAAATTTTAAAAGCCAGCAAATTAACAAACCTAATGTAAGCAGAAAAGGGTATAAAAAATTGGAAGAGAGGAAGCAGAGCTAAAATGGTAGCATAATGGCAGCAACCCAGTTGAACTCTTCTGACATTCCTGTCCAAACAACTTTAAAATAATACCTCAAATCAAAATCCGGAGTGGCAGAGCCAATAAAAGGTCATGGTGAGACACTTTCCAGTCCAAGAAAACTTACTCAGTGGTCGGGAGAAGTGTATGACTTGGATGGGGAGTGGCCTAGAGCACACACAGTGGCAGCAGCAGGTGTGGTCTTTGGAGATGGGGTGACAGCAACAGCTGTATCTTTGGGAGCCCCCAATCCAGAGACAGTAAGAAGATTGAATAACTGATCAGAAAGAGATCACAGAGGACCTTGTGCTAACACCAGTTACAGGCCCCTGTTGCATTGCTCATACACAGTATTAGGTTGCAGTTTCAGGGCAGAGAGGAGCACTAGATCTTATGGCTACAAAGGAGTAGAGGACCTGCCTGGGTAAAGACCAGAATACAAACCAGGAGAGCATTGACCACACCTCTCCTTAGATCATCCCAGCTTAGGAGCACTGAAAACTCCCAGACCCTCAGAATTAGCTCTGAAAACCATAGCATGAAAGAGCCTAAAGCTTGGGAATTTGTCCCCACAACTCAGGGTAGAGACCAATTTTAATTTAAACTTAATAGTCAAGAAATAAGCTTGAAAAATGAATAAACCAAAATAAAAAAAAAAACCTACTAGGTGGGACAGGGTAGATCAAAACACAAACTCGGAAGAAAACAATATGAAAATGACTAAGTAAAGCCCCAAAGAAAAAGTGCAGGTTTTATATGAGCCCAACAAGAATTCTTGGAAGAACTAAAGAAAGAAATGAGCGGTAGAAGAAAAATTTGAAAAGAAATGGGAATGATAGAAAAAGATTATGAAAAGAAAATTAACACCTTGGTTAAAGGGGCACAAAAATGCTGAAGAAAATAATACCTTAGAAAACAAAGTTGGCCAAATGCTAAAAAAGGCATAGCAATTCACTGAAGAAAGGAACTTAAAAAGCAGAATTGGTCAAGTGGAAAAAGAGGTACAAAAGCTCATTGAAGATAATAATTCCTTAAAAATTAGAATTGGGCCAATGGAAGCTAATGACTCCATGTGCCCTTTCATCATCATAGTCAACTCACACCCATGCCCTCTGTCTATGTATTCTCCCTTCTGACTGTCCTAACAATACTAACATTTTTAGGAGTTATAAGTATCATCATCCTGTGCAGGAATGTAGATTTAATTTAGTGGATCCCCTATAATTTCTCTTTCCCATTCACCTTTTTATGCTTCTCTTGAGTCTTATATTTGAAGGTCAAATTTTCTATTCAGCTTTGGATTTTTCATCAGAAATACTGGAAAGTCCTCTATTTTATTATTATTATTTGCTTTTTGGAGGGGGGAAGGCACGGAAATTGGGGTTAAGTGACTTGCCCAAAGTCACACATAGCTAGTGTTGTGTCTGGGGCTGGATTTGAACTTGGGTCCTTCTGACCCCAGGGCTGGTGCTCTATTTACTGAACCACTTAGTCACCCCTATTTCAGTAAATTTTAATTTCTTCCCAGTGGAGGATTTTACTCAGTTTTTCTGGGTATGTGATTCTTGGTTGTAATCCTAGCTCCTTTGTTTGCCCTTTGGAATATCATATTTTAAGCAGTTCAACCTTTAAGGAAGAAGCTGTCGTATCTTGTTATGTCCTTATTGTGACTCTGTGATATTTGAATTACTTCTCCCTGACTGCTTATAACATTTTCTGCTTGAGCTGGGAGCTTTAGAAATTGACTATAATATTCCAGAGAGTTTTCTTTTGGGGATCTCTTTCAGGAGATGATCAGTGAATCCTTTAGATTTCTTTTTTATACTCTGGTTCTAGAATATCAGGGTAGTTTTCTTGGTAATTTCTTGAAAGATGGTATCTGGGTTTTTTTTTTTTATCATTGCTTTTAGGTAGCCCAACAACTCTTAAGTTATCTCTTCTTGATCTAGTTTGATAAATTTGATAAATTATTTTTCCTTGACCTATAGTTTTTGGGTCCTACCATGAACCTTTTTTTTGTTGTTGTTTGAGGCCAATTCATATTTTTCTTTGGAGTTTTGCATGTAGCTGTTTTGATATTTTGCCTTTTCTGAGTTTCTGTTTTGATCTTTCCAGTCACCATAGCAACATTCAGTGATCATATTCTTTTTTGTACTTGTTGTTTGCTCATTTTCCTGATATATTTCTTTTTTTTTTTGTAGACATTCCTTTTTTGCTTTTTTTTTTTTTCATTTTTGGAGGGGGGAAGGCAGAGCAATTGGGCTTAAGTGACTTGCCCAAGGTCACACGGATAGTAAGTGTTAAGTTTCTGAGGTTGGATTTGAACTCAGGTCCTCCCAACTCCATGGCTGGCGCTCTATTCACTACGCCACCTAGCTGCCCCTATATATTTCTTGACTTTTAACTTTATGCTAAAGTTGGGCTCAATACCCAGGGTGGAGGAAGTACTATTCCAATATTCAGATTTTTTGGTGTTGCTATTTTTAGAGGTAATTCTGAGTGTCTATAAGATTTAGTTCTTCCAAAAGGTGTGGTCACTGCTCTCCTGACCTATGCTCTGGTCTGTGAGTAATCAAAAGGACTCTTTTCTATCCTGCACCTGTGACCAGGGTTCCCCCTTTTGCTAGTGTTCCTCCTCACCCTGAGAATGAAACTCAGAACAACTTGTGGACAATTCAACAGAATTTTGCTCCCCATGCTAGCAAATGATCCTCTGTAATCTCCTTCTTACCAGTTGTCTGACTTCCTTATTATCTGTGGACTGAGAGCTCCAGAAATAGCCAGTGCCACCAAAGCACATACCCCTAAGGTCTGCTGTTGTCTTGTTGAGGCACAGTCTGTCCAAGATTGCTCTCCATTTTCTCCCCAGTAAGATAGATCTTTTCTGCTGACTTTCTAAGTTTTCTTGTGCTGAAAAATTGTTTCCCCTTCTATTTGTTAGTTTTTATCTCTTTCAAACTTATTCTGAAGCATTATTTTAATGTCATTTAGAGGGGAATTTGGGAGAGGTTAGGTGAGGCCCCCCATTTACTCTACCATCTTGTCTCTACAAAATGCTGTTTATTGAAACACAGACTTAAGTAATCAAAGAAATTTTAATTGCTCGTGGGTAGGTTGAGCCAATATCACAAAAATAACAATCTACCTAACTTAATTTACTTATTCAGTGCCACATCAACCAAACTACCAAAGGACTATTTAAAACTAGAAAAACTATAACAAAATTCATCATAAGAAACAAAAAGTAAAGGATTTAGGTAATGAAAATAACTGGAAAGGAAGGGAGCCTATCAGTTCTAGGTTAGTACTAATATACTACAAAGCAGTAATCAACAAGTGAGAGAGTCTGATCAGTGGAACTGGAGGAAAAGTCAGTTTTAACTAGCATTTGTTAAGTATCTAATATGCACCAGGCATGGTGCTAAGCAATGGGGATACAAAGAGAGGTGAAATGGTCCCTTATTTTAAAGACCTCAAAACCTAATGAAGGAGACAACATGTAAATGATATATATGGGATGTTTGGGGGGGGGGGGTAATCTTAGAAAGAAGGAGTACTGGGAAAGGGTTCTTTCAGAAGATGAGATTTAGTTGAGACTTCCAGGGAAGTTGGGAGGCAGATATGAAGCAGAAAATGGTTCTATACTAAGGCACAGTCAGTGAAAATACTCTGAGTTAGGAGGGGGAGCCTCTTGTTTGAGGAACAGTAAGGAGGTCAATGCCACTGGATCACAGAGTACATGGAAGGGACTAAGGCATAACAAGAAAACTGGAAAGGTAGAAAGGACTCATGTTATGAAGAGCTTTGAAAGTGAGAGGATTCTATTTTTTTATCTTTGTGATAATAGATGGCCACTGGAGTTTATTCAATAAGGAGAGACATAGACACATATTTTTAGGAAGGTCAGTGTGCTTAATGAATGGATGATTGGCTGGAATGGGGAGAGATTTGAAGCAGGTAGATCAGCCAGAAAAGTTAGTATATAACTGGTGGGGACAGATAGATCAAGTGAGGTTTTTGTTTTGTTTGAGAATGAGAGAAACATGGGCATGTTTGTAGACAGTAGGGAAACCAATAGAATGGGAATGATTGAAGGTAAGAGGATGGGGATGGTAAAGAGACATCCTGCTTGAAAAGAGGAGATGGAATGGAATGGTGTTTGCTTTGCAAATGAAAAGGGCCTCTCATCATACGATACAGGTGAAGGATTAGATCATTATAATAGACATCTGAGTGGTATGTAATGAGTTTGAAGTTTAGCATGGTCAAATATTTAATTAAGAAGGGAAAGGGAAGAGATCATAGCTAGTACAGGAGTGATCTGGGAAAGAACTAAGGAGTGAAGTAATTGAAGGTCATGATGAAGACAAAGAACAGGGTTTCAAGACAGTGGGAAATGTGGAAATACGATAAATTATGATCAGATAAAGTAATTTCAGAGTTCATGAATATGAATGCGGAATATTTTTGAGTGATGGCAAAATCAAGGGTATGTTCATCTTTCTATGTAACTGAGGTGTGATGAAAGAATAGGTCATGGAAGGGGCAGTTAGGTGGCATAGCGAATAGAGCAGCAACCCTGGAGTCAGGAGGACCGAAGTTCAAATCTGGCCTCGGATACTTACCACTTACTAGCTGTGTGACCTTGGGCAAGTCACTTAACCCCAATTGCCCTGTCTTCTCCCCTCCAAAAAAAAGAAAGAATAGGTCATGGGAAATTAGTAAATTGAGAAATTAGGATGTTAAGATTGTTGAGGGAATTTTACATATATACATACATATGCATGTATACATACATACACATATACACATATATACTTGAATTCCCTTAGTACAAAGGTTGTATTCAAGTAACCTGATGTTTCGTAAAGTAAAAGACCTCAGCTACTAGAAAAAGGATTTACCATTTGACAAAACCTTTCAAACCTGGAAAGCACTCTGGCAGAAATTAAGTTTTGACTAACACCTCACATCACATAGCAAGATAAGTTCCAAATGGATCCATGACTTAGATAAAAAATTACATAAGAGAGAAATTATGAGAATGATGAAGAAATTGCCTTTCAAACTATGGAGAGAGGAAGAGTTCATTGCCAAACAATGGATAGAGAGGATCACAGAAGATTAAATAGATAATTTTGATTGTGTAAAATAAAAATTTTGTAAATCATCAAGGCTGTTACCAGGGCCAGGCTGAATGCTAGAGCAGGTGGACCCCTACAGCCCATCAGGTTTCTTCCCCTGAAGACGTGAGTCAGAGCTGTCTGTAGTGCTGGGCCACGTGGTTGTGGAGGTGGTGGTGCTGGGAACACCCCTATCACCTGGCATGCCTGGCTGGTTGCTATCTTCTCAAGTCATTTCCTGTACCACACTTATGGGGGTGCTATCCACAATGGTACCCTGTGCCAGGAACATCTCCGCCACACAGTTGTCCTTTACAGAAAAGACGTCTTCCATTTCTTGTTCTCCAAGGCATTCTCTAGGACACGCAGGGTGCATTTTCCTCCTATCATCATCTTCCAGATAGCCGAATCTCGAGGGAAGACTGACTTTGAAAAGTACAGACTTCTCTCCGATAACTAATATTGTGCCTAGATGTAGTTCATATTAGCTAATATGCTCTCTTCCTGTTATACTCATTCATCCCAGTTATCCTCCTTTTCCACGTCTTCTACTCATCTGTCTCAGCCCCGCTTTTTGCTTCCCCCCCACCCCAGGCTGCCAGCAGATTTGACTGTTCTGTCCTCTGTGCTCTTTGGAGATCCTGCTCCACTTCATCTTAAATTTGTCACATCTTTCTCCGTCTTTGGTTGTTCGGTTCTTACTGAGATACGGACTTCCTTCAGATAGTAATCACTTCTCTTACCACCCTTTCCAATCGTGGTTATATTTTGCCTCATACTCCCTGGTTGTGCTGGGAAAATTAGAATACTTCACTCCCCATTGCCATTTCAGGATCCTCCTTCAATCACTTTCATTAAGCAAACTTTCCTCCTTTGCAGTTCATGCTAGTCAATTTAATCCCTATCCCAATGGCTGTTATATGTAGAACCCAAGGACATTCTCTGTGCTTCTTCAATGAGTTCGGTAGTTTTTCTCTCCTTCCTTCTGACCTCATGACCTTCCATCATGGCTTCACTCCCTCACACACCCCTGGTGACATCATGATCTTCTTTTGACCTCATATTCAGGGATTCTCATTTCGTTAGTCTCCTTAATTCCCATGAGTACCTGTGCTCTGCCTGAGATACAGAGACTGTCACATCTTTTATTTTATAATCACTATTCGTTCCACTAACTTGTTCAAGAATTCTGACATTTCTTTATCTGATTATAATCTAACAAGAAAGTGTGTAGTGGGCAGCTATAATTTCTTAGAGTTTTTTTTTTCATAAATAATAGGTATAGCAATGTCAAGCTATGTGAAATATGATTGTGCTTCTTTAAAAAATGTGTTGGCAATGAAATTTTTGCACAAGATGAAACTTTCTGTATTATTTTCCTGTCAGATCAATAAGCCAAGCTTATTACCGTATTATTACTTATTACCATAGTAATTTGATGTGGAGAAGATAAAGGCATGAATGAGAAATCAACGCAACAATGTCTGCATATTTATTTCAATTTATAATTGTTTTAGCAAGGGCCGTTCCAGTGGTATTTTCCAAGTTGCTCTTTCTGGTACTGGTTAACTACATAGGAGCTGACCATGTGGTGACCTACCTCTGAAAGAACTTTACATTTTGGAATGAGGTAGAATACTGTGTGTGGTCTCTTGGGCTTTTCCAACCCTGTGCCAGTGATGGTGGTGATAGTGGTGGTGAGGGTAGGGTGCAGGGCAGGATGCTGCATCAGTTAAACAAAGAGACATCTTCAAACATGGGCTCTCTTCCTTACATACAACAGGTGGCATTATTTAACTCTTACTCTTCCAGTGAGTATTAGGGAAGGGCTGGCCTTTTTCAGTGAGGGTATCTATCCTGAAAAGGATATAACCAGGCTTAGAGGTTTTTTAGTGGTGTCACTCATAGGTCCCATCTTCTGTGCTCATCCAAATTAACCAACTAGAAAGCGTCAATTAGCTTTTAGAAAAGAATATTTACTGAGATGAAATAGCAAGAATAGTAGTTATAAGTCAAGGTGAAAAGGACCTGGATCCATCTACTAAGAGATGAATTATAATAGTTCAAGACATCTATTCCAGTGCTCTTGGAGAAGGCATCCACTGACAAAAGGGTTGGTCCAAGTCTGGAAATTTCATCAGGCGTGTACCAGCAGTAGTTTGGACAGTACAGAGCTGAGGCAGAATTTAGAAGTCCTAATTAGAAATCTTGCAAATTGCTTTATGTTCTGATATCAGGAAGGATCCCTCCCAATCTGAGAGTAGAAATTTAACCCAATTTATAACCCAGTCCATTTATAACTCAGCTTGTAACTTACAAATGGATAGAAATACCCATTTATAACAATAATTATAAGTTGTTACTGAATTGTTTTAAGTTGTTCTGTCAATTTATACTGTGATTTCTTTTATGTTTATCATTTCTTTTATATGAGAAAATAAATGACCAGTCTTACCCAATAAATGCCTTTTACTTCCTCCTTGTACTTTCAGGAAACCCTAGATATGAGCCATAATTTAAGTCATAAAGCAAGCCTATCTCCTCTCTTTACTAACCACATGCCTTGGTATAGAATACAGAGGGGGCACAGTGCCTTCTGCCCATGTTGGCCCAGACATGGTTCCTCAATGTTAAAATAGAATGACTTAATTTTTGAGTAAAACATTGAAAAGAAAACCTATAATGAAATACCACTATGGTTTTAATTAATACTTTTGTGTTGAATTGTTTTAAATAGAAAAGTCAATGCTGAAGCATTGGTAGCACCAATAAAAATATATTGTTTGGTTTGGACTTAAATAAAGAAAAAATTCCTTCTCCATACCCCCATGTCAATAGGGGTAAGAAGGAATTGTTCTATTTCTTTTGTATTCTAATTTTTTTAGGATATAACTGCATAATCTCTTCTGATTATTCTTTTTATTTCTTTGGTTTTTATTGTCATTTGACCGGGCCCATTTGCTATTTTATTGATTTGATTTTCTGCCCTCTTCTTTTTAAATACCTTAAAAATGATCTACTTTATTAGTTTTTTCAAAATACTGACTTTTAGTTTTATTTATTCCTATTTTTGTTTACAATTTATCTGTGAATTGGTGAATATGTGTAGGAATGAAAACAAATATTGAACCAAATTAATAATCCTGTCCCTAAAGCAGCCTAATTGAACTAAAGCCATCACTTGTAGTTTACTGTAATGAAAGAACCCAAATTGTCGTTGGTATCAAATTTCAGGTTCAGTAAATGTTAGATGAATATGATTCAAACCAATTTAGCATTGTGCCCAATGGGAAGAGAAAAATCCTTTCAGCAAATGAAAAGAACACTGAAATAAAGTTAAATATAGATGGAAATTTGTGGTTATCAGGACACTGTTCCTCCTCTATATTTTTTTGTATGTTTTAAATAGGCAAAAAGAAGACAAATACTGTTTAGAGGAAGGAGTTTTATGTATAGATAGTTTGCTACTAAAACAAGTAAACCAAGGCAGGAATGGTAAGGACTAACTCTAACTGGAAAATGTTTCTTTAATTTCCTATAAAAGATATATTTTGTCTAGTCACATGGTGACAGTGGTGGTGGTAGTGGTGTCTTCAGAGGTAAAAATATTATCCCACATCTCCCTTGATGGCTTTCTAATGCTTCAAATGGATTTATAATTCTCCAAGATTATAAGCATTTTTCAATTTTAAGTTTGGGGATAAAATAGAATGGCAAGGAACATATTATAACTGAGTAGAAGATAATTTTGTTCTTTCAAATATTCACTACATGATATAATCCATAACCTTCATAACACCTACCCTCTTACTGAGGCAGAATGAATATATTTTTATCAAAGAGAAAAAAAGTTCCCCTTAATTTTAGACATGTACTAGTAAACCATTTTAGCTTCCCCTTTGGATTGACTCTCCCTACTCCCATTGCTCTGTAAGTTTAGGTTTCCAGCGGGTTAACACTACTACTCCCCTCAGGGTACCAGGGATAATCAGAGGGATCATGCTTTCTAGTACTGTTACCCATGAGCCCCCTTCTGGTGTATTCTCCCAAATTAATCAACCAGAAGGTGTCAGTTACCTAGACTGAGGCAGTATAGCAAGAGTAGTAGTAACAAATACTCGTGTACCTGCATATTCATCCTATCTCTTGACAGTCACAACAAAGTTCCTGAGGAGAACAGGCTTAATATTTCCTTTGGATGGTTTGGGTGGTTTTGAAGGAATTGTTCTATTTCTTTTATATTCTAATTTTTTTAGGATATAACTGCCTAATCTCTTCTGATTGTTCTTTTTATTTCTTTGGTTTTTGTTGTCATTTGATCAGGCCCATTTGCTATTTTGATGATTTGATTTTCTGCCCTCTTCTTTTTAAATACCTTAAAAATGATCTACTTTATTAGTTTTTTCAAAATACCAACTTTTAGTTTTATTTATTTCTGTTTTTGTTTATAATTTATGTTTCTCCTAAAATGTTAATATCTCCTCTTTTGTACTTATTTAAGATTTATTTATTGACTTTCTAATTTTTTAAAATACATATTGAATTCATTAAACCTTTGTTTTTATATTTTATTAATGTATCTTTTTCAGGGATATGATTTTTCTGTGAACACTGCTTTTTGTGTCATCATTATCATTTTATTTCACAAAATTTTAAAATTGTTTTTATGACCTGTTCCTTGACTCACTCATTACTTAGGATTTCATTGTTAACTTTTCATTTAGGTCTGACTTTTTTCCCCAGTCCCTGAACCAATGACTATTTTTATTGCATTATAGTCTATAAAGGATGCATCCACAGTTTCTGCCTTTTTAAACTTGTTTACAATATCTCTGTGCCATTACACATGTGCCTAAGTTTTGTAAAAGTACTACATGGTTCTCATATACATATATGTATAGATTAACAGTTCTGTTTAGAAGATTTTCTCTAGCATATTTTTCAGTTTTATATTTTCACATTTATCTTTCTGTTACATTTATCCCAAACTCAGTGAGGAATATTGACGTTTCCTTTCACTATACTTCCTTGTAGCTCAGTTAATGTTTCCTTTAAGAATTTGGATTCTAAGGCATTTGAAGTATATATGTATATACAGATATTGGTTTTTTTGTCTATAGTTCCCTTCAGCATAATACAGTTTTTTTTTAATTTATTTTTTTTTTAATTTTCAGTTCCAAATTCTTTCTCCCTCTCTATTCCCTCCCCCACCTATTGGGAACATAAGAACTATAATGCCCATTATACATATGAAGTCATGCAAAGCTTATTTCTGCAATAGACACGAATTTCCTTGTTTAGCTCTTTTTATTTGTTGAATGTGTATTTTGCTTTGTAATTTGTGGTGATTGAAACTCTTGCTTTTTTGGAGTCACTTGATGCATAGGAAAAATTTTCCCATTTTTACTCTGTTTATATCTTTGTATTTTTAATATGTTGTTCATCAACAATTGTAGGTTTTTGATTCAATATTTTATTAAAATTTTATTGGATTGTTTAATATATTCACATTTAAACTTCCCCTCCATTTATTTTCTTAATTTATGATTTTTTAAAACTTCTACTTTAAATATAATACTAAGTGTCTCAGCAATATCATTTTGAGGCTTTAAGTATTTTGACGTTGTCTTCCAGGGCTTGCCCCATAGATTTCCCTTTTCTGTTGTACCTCACTCCCAGAAAAGTACCAATTCCTATTGAAGATAGATAGTGCACTACCCTGTGCCAGGACACCCCCTACCACCTGCCCACATACCTGATTTTGCAACCCAACTGTCATGTATACTGCTTCTCTGGTCACCTTCCTTTTCCATTTACCTGAAAGTCTACGTCCCGGGTTTATGATCTCTGACTCCGTTAGGCACCCATTAGCTGGGGGCTCGTCTGCTTAAGACAGGACAAGTGGTCCCTTCAACTACCAAATCTCTGCAGACAAAAACCAGCACATATTTCCCATTTCCCTTCACAAAACATCTTCACCCAAAGGAACATTCATCAGTGGAAACTTCCCCTACCACCAAAACATGGGCTTCCTCCCCATCCCTTTCCCACCTCCTCACTCACTTCCATGCAGGCTCTTCTCTTACTGATCATCTGGGAGGATTAGTCAAGGTATGAGTTTGAGTTTTATTTCAAGGTCAGACATGTGTCCTTCCCGTTTCCTTCTGTTCTTTTGTTCTCCTGCAAAGATCTTTTATAGTGCAGAAGGCTACCTTGATGCTGACCAGGCAAGGCCCAACAAACTTCTGTAACTTGGAATTTAGATCTATCTCCAAGGTAGTGGAAAGTGGGAGGGGAGACTGGGCTTTGGGTTTGGTTCATATGAGGTGAATTAGAGGAGGTGGTCGTTATCTCATTGCCAAGAATAATTTCATAAATCTTTTCAACAACTGTATGAGGGCAGTTTGCTGAGATGGAAGGTTTGGTATACAAAACATAGGAGATGTAGCATAATTATCAGATGAAATGTGCAGTGAACAAACATGCCTAAAATGAATTATTATGGTTTCATGGATGTCTGAGATAACAAACAGAATTGAAAAGTCTGAGAAAGTCATAAAAAGTGTCTTACATTGGAGGAGGCCAAGATACATAGGCCAAGAGAAAGACATTTAAGAAAAGGATGTCATGTAAAATGAAAGAGTGGCAGAAACAACTAGAAGAAAATTTAAGGCTGGATATAGGGCAATTTTGTCATAGTCAAGGATATGAGGGATAAATGGCTCCTTGTTTTGATCAGACAAAAATTTAGGATTACATGTTGAACTAGTATTTGACCTAATCAACTGTTTAGAAAATTAATTTGATTTTATTCAGGTACAATGATGAGTATCTAATTACTAATTAGTCAATTTAATTTTGTTATGGATGAAATAAGCAGATCATGATCTGGTTGATCCAGTTTTGGCCATCTCAATTTCAAAACTGGATTAACAGCATGTGAAACCAGTGCCAAACAATATGTCTGAAGTGTGTCCTATGCGCTAGACACTATGCTAGGTAGGAATTGTGACTTATGATTCTTACTGTATTAAATTTGACATGACCAGTTGCATAATTTTACTTATTTGATTCAGAAGTATTGCCCTGCCATGGTCTAACATAGTCTAGATAGAAATAAGAAATCAGATTTGGTATATGACATGCAGTTACCTGGAGATTTAACCAAGGACTTAAAGCGTATAAGCAGAAGTCAAAGATACTATGGATGTTTGTTTTTGCCTTCTCCTTGGGAGATGAGTTATTCGTTGACACATTAGCATGAGGATGCTGAACAGGGAAACTTGAAAGTAGATGAGAAACTCAGCTGAATTTGAATTGTTGATGACACTTGCTTTGGAGTTGGAGGCCTGAAGATAGAGGGCAGAGGAATGATGGAGAGATGCCAGAAGTGGGGGACACAGAAATCAATCTGAGTATTATTCATATACAAAAGATAACAAACTACTGGGAATCCATGATTCAGGTATAAAGATAAGAGCAAGTTATAAAGGCACAAGGCTGGCCTGAAGGTAATTGCACTGAATAAGGGAAGGGCATTATAAAACAAGGTCAGAGAAAAAACTCATTGGAAGCTGGTATTAGCAGCATCAAGTTCAGTAGACAGGTCAAAGAGTGTCAAGATAGAGAAATACCATTTTTGTTTTGGCAGTGAAGGTGTTACTGGAGACTTTGGCAAGTCTGGTTTCTGGGAAATGGTGTAGCTAAAAGCTGAGTTGGCTCTGCTTCATGAAGGAGTTTTCAGGGAGGAATTAAATACAGCTGGTGCACTCTAGGAGTTTGGTAGGGTTGGGGGGCCAATATCTGGAATGTGTGACCATTTATTGAGAATCACTGCTATCTAAGTATAACTAGACACTACTAACCAGAAGTACTGTATTAAAAGTATATATTAGAAGGATATAGTTTTCATCAATAGAATATTAGACTATCTCATCCTATGATAAGATTCATTATACTGCCAGAAGCTTGGCTAAAAATCATTTTAACAATGTTGATCCTACTTCTGAGGGCAACATATTCTATTCAGATATCTATTTTATTAAATAAAAGATGTTTAAAATTTTGATATAAGCATTCATTTTGCTGTGATATTACTAAACACCAATATGAATTATTCTTGACTACTAAAATTTGCTTTGCTGCAATTTAATGTTATAGAAGGAAATAAAGGGGTGAGTGTGCCTTAGGGAGAGTCATCTAAAGACAAATGTACATTCTGCAGAAAAAGTTCATAATAGCTATAGTATCAGTTTTAGATAATGTCATTTCCAAAAGAAATTTGCAAAGAAAAAGATATGCTGTAAAGGTCAGTCTTAACTAAAATGATGGATGGAAAGCTGCAAGCAATAGCTTCCTCACCCAGCTCCTGACAGATGGATATATTCAATGAAGGGAGTAGTCTGTTCCCATTTGATATAGTTACTAGCATGTTATTTATGAATAATTCTTTCTTTAAAAAAGGTTTTATTGTCTCCTTTGGTTTTTGTAGCACAGTCATTTCCTCCTTAGACAGAGCCCCTCCTTGGAACAAGGAAGAACATTGGAGCAAAGTCTACTTATAGAGCAGTGGTTCTCAACTTGTGGGTTACGACCCCTTTGGAGGTTGAACAACCCTTTCACAGGGATCACAGGGGTTGCCTCAGACCATAGAAAAACTCATATTTCTGACAGGCTTAGGAACCGAGACACCACTCCTCTATCCTCCTCCAGGCAGGTCCACCCACATACAGATACGCCCACATACAAGTATTAAAGGGTCACAGTTTTAGGAAGGTTGAGAACCACTGGTATAGAGTAACCAGCACTTTTTGTTAGTATATACTTCCTTCCACTGCCATAGTTCCCAACAATGATGGATAATTACATATAATGAAAGCTTAATGCCATGTAGCATCATTTTAATTTAAATTAAATTAATTAAATTAATTTAAATTATTGTAATTATTCTATATATTCTCCTGGATCTGCTTGATTTTCAGTGCTGATGTACACACAAGTCTTGATATGTATCTTTGAATTCTTGACATCCATTTTCCCTTATGGTACAATTCCTTGTACATTCAAACACCACAACTTGTTTAGCAACTTCTCTTTTTGATACACACCCACTTTGCTTTTAGTTTTTTGCTACCTTTAAAAGTATTTCTAAGAACAATTAGTTTATATGGGCCTCTTTTCCCCCTCTTTCTGTCTTTGACTTCCTAGGGATATGTGCCCAGTAATGGGCTGGCTGAGCTGAAGGGATGAAGAGTTTAGTGAATTTTCTCCCATAATTCCAAATAGGTTTTTCCAAAACACTTTAATTTACAATTCCACTAAAACATTAGTATATTTGTCATCTTGCAGTCTTTCCAACATTTACTACTTCTCTCTTTAATTATCTTTGCTACTCTGAGGGGGTAGAAGGTAATATCTGAGAGCTGTTTCAATTTGTTATGCTCAATTCAGAAGCTCCTGAGAATCTATTTTTGATGGTATCATTTCCTAATGCTGTTATGATCTAGGAGTCAGGGCAGAGAAATGGAAATCAGGAATTCTATTTCTAGCTTTGTCAGTCACTTGGTATATGTCACTCATTCTCATAGTTCTTTAGTTATCATTTTGCATAATGGAGGTAATTATAGCGATAGTTTGAAAGGTGCTTTGATACCTTGAGATAAAAGATGTTTTATTAAAGCAAAGTATAACTATTATTATCAGTCAATGGTTTATTAGCTCCTTGAATTCAGACTTTCTCCAGGAAAATCCATCAATACAACTAGTCTATATAACATAAAACTATTAAAATTAGAAATGGTGCATAAAATAACATACAAAATTAAAGAAATAATACCCTTTTAAAAATCTCTGCAATATTATTGTGAATGAACTCAGATTTGAACAAATGTAATCATAATAATAACACTTGTTTTTAAATACCTTTATAATCTTACAACATTTTCAAGGCACTTGTAAAATCTAGCACTGCCTAAATCTCGGCCTCATTTTTTTTACTCACTCATTGAAGAGAATTACAAAAGCGGGAGTGAAAGAGGGGCATTATGATCCATCCCAGACTAAGAAATATACTTCTATATGTCAGTACTTTAAGTACTTTGATCTTATCCATTTAGGCATTTCCTCCATCATCACAGATAGCAAGCCACCCATATATTTCTCAAACTGTGCTCTTCTTGTCCTTGTTTTCCCAGAGCTCCTCCATGGAAGACACCCCCCCCCCCAAGTAATTGGAGGCCTTTTTCCAGGACTTTTTATATCATTTATGCACCAGTGAAGCATGTGGGCTATCTCTCTGTTATTGCTAGCTCTCACTACATGATTGTCTTGTCTCCTTTTATAATTATACTTTCCTCATAAATAGCCCTTATTTTACTTCTTACACATAAATAATTATTGAACATATAGCCTTCTTATATGTGCCCATATTTCCACTACCCTTTGGATTATTTGCAACTATGATTCTTGGGATATTTAAATACAAAATCTTCAACCATAGAGCATCACTGGGAAGAATTTGTGTCTGAAAGAAGAATTTTTATGTGAGGAAGCAATTTGGCTTAATGAGAAAGCAATGCACAATAAAATGCACTCTGGTTTCTTCATACTAAGTTCTTATTCTACCTTACTGTCTGTCCTCAATGCCTGTATGAGGTACACTTATTGATTTAATAATTCAATGGACTAGACATCTAAATTTATGTTAGTGTAACAATAATGCAATATTCACAACACAGATGGTGGTTATGAATATGCTGGTATAGTTGTGAATCGCAAAATGTAGCAAACTCTCCACATGAAGGGCAGAACCAAAGCCTTTATTCAAATACCAGAAAGCCAAAGTCATTACAGTAGTCATGAAGTTGATACACATGGTTAATGCAGTGAACACTCATATTCCCAAACCTTCACAATAGAACAAGCTCCCTCAAGCAGAAGCTTGTTCTCTCACTCACAGTAGCTCCTCAGCCTGGTTCTTGGAAATTCTTGGCAAAAGTTGCAGAAGGAGGGTCTCAGCAAAAAGTTCCAGAAGGAGGGTTTTGGCAAAAGTTGCAGCCTCCAGGTGCTCCCCGAGAGAAAATCAGACTGTCCTGCTGGTTGTCTTCCTTATATACAGTATAGCTCCTCCTCATTCTGCCCCTTCCTGTTACATTAGCAACTTTCTCCCATGGAGTTAACTACTTCTGTGCTAATTAAATAGCTTAAACAAGGTGTTAACTTTACACAAGGTGCTAAGTACCTGCTTACTTGCCAATACAAAGGGGCATGGAGATCTTCAGATTCCATTAACATTACAATTAGAGTATGTAGAAGAGATATTTTTCATCCATTTAGTTTTTCCTGTATGGATTATTAAGCTTGATGAAGCCCTGTAATGTTCTGGGGCTTGTTGCAACCAGCATAAATGCACCAGCAAACAGAAGTATCTGCAGAGGTACACCTTTTAAAGGAAATCTCATTTCCATTTGGATCCTGCATGTGATATCAATAAATTAACAAGCATTTATTTTTCAAATAAATTATTTTTATATCTTTATTTTTGTATCACTTACAGTTTATAGAAATCCTCCCTAAATCCCCTCCTAGAGAGAAATTCTTTATAACAATAGTCTACAAACTATTTTTTTTAACATGTCAACCTATCAGTAAAATAATTTTGAGCATATTTTCTAATTTTTTTTTACTGTGCCAATAAGTATGCCAGTGAAACATATACAGAAACAGAAATTTAAAAGGATAAAGATGAAATTTGTTCAGTTGTTTTTCAGTCATGTCTGACTCCTCATGACCCCATGTGGGCTTTTATTGGCAAAGATACTGAAGCAGCTCACCATGACCTTCTCCAACTCATTGTATAGATGAGGAAATGGAGGCAAACAGGGTTAAGTGATTTACCCAGGGGCACACAGTTAATAAATGTCAAAGGCCTTACTTGAACTCATAAAGGTGAGTCTTCCTTACTCCAGTACTGTCATCTAAACACTGAGCCACCTCACTATGCAAAAGGTGAAAAAGATTGTGAAAATGTTTCATTAATAGTAACAAGATAGTTTTTGCTATCAATAAAATGTTGTCAATAATATTTTCAGTGAGTGTAATATGATTAAATATGCTTCATAATTTTTGAAAATTTTGGCTTAACACTTTGTAATATAGCTATCAAAAAGTCTAGTTATAACTTTTATTTATTTTGATACTTGATTCTAGTGGTTGTCATAGCTGAAAAAAATATGTACCTCCAAATGGAAGAAGAGAATCATAGATTATGGTTTTTTTAATTATGCTAATCATTTTTCAATCTCATTCATCAATTTTGCAAAAGTTTTTTTTGTTGAAATTCAGCTAACAAATTTCCACTTGTCTTATTATCAATCAGTTCTCTTGGTAAACTAATTATACTATATTAAATATTTAAAAAATAATTCTATTGATATCTTATGCTCGTAAATCAACTACATTATCCACAAAACCTTTTCACAAGCCTCCCTAGAGATATATTTTTTTATAATAAAAATTCATAAAACTAACCAACATAATGAAAAACCAGAATGTTTTATGTAGTCTTCCATGTTAATGATTCCCTATATCTTCAAAGAAGATTTCTCTGGTGTCAAGCTTCATTATTATAATTTCAAATCATTGTTTCAATTGTTTGGTCGTTGTCTTTGTTGTTGTTTCCATACACAGTGTTGTAGTAATTTTATGTATTGTTTTCCTGGTTCTGTTTGCTGCTTTCTTAGTCATTCAGTTCATACAGGATTTTTCATGATTCTCTGTATTAATCAAATTCATGACTTTTATGACAGTAATATCCCATTATATTCAGGTACTAAACTGGTTAAATTGATTGTTGTTATTTAGTTGTTTTTCAGTTATGTCCAACCTTTCATGACTGCATTTGAGGTTTTCTTGGCAAAGATATTGGAGGGGTTTACCATTTCCTTCTTTAATTTTTTAGTTGAGGAAACTAAGGCAAACAGGGTTAAGTGATTTATTCAGGATCACACAGCTAGTAAGTATCTGAGGTTAGATTTGAACTTAGGAAGGTAAGTGTTTCCTACTCCAGGTCTGGTGCTGTATCCACCTAAGTTCCCAGGGCTAAATTTATAGTAAGCTAATTATTGATACTATAATGGTAATAGGAATTTGAAGATCTTTCCGGACCTTGATAGGCTTAAGCGAATTTGAGAACTTTCCTTGATTTGAAAATATACTCTGCCCCCTAATAGGCTGTCACATGGAGCCTGTGGGGGGTGGCTTGTTTTTCAGGAATGCCCACACCTTGTTACTTTGTGGTTGGGCAGTGGGTCAAAAGGTTGTGACATTTTGAGGTCTTGCATTGGGTCTCACTCATGGGAAGAGTTGTGTGATTTGGCCAGGTGAGACTCTGGGTAGCCATTGAGCCTCGGTTTTGAAAATTCAGGTGTTGGTGCTTCCCTCTCTGGTAACTGACTAGGTACGGATGTAATGGTCAAACAGCTGGAAGCCCTGTTTGCTGGTCTGTTTCTCTGTATTTTTTGTCTACTTGTAACTTCTGTTTGTATTTTCTGACGTTCAGGGTGCTGACTTTTTCACTTGAACTAAGTAAATGATAATGTTTGATTAAAGTAAGATTGTTAACCTCTTTTTGAGTTGCTTTCCTTTAGAAAAGCCGATCAAAGAACCTGTGCTAGCAGCTATCCTGGATATGCTAGGGTGCTTGCTGCTACAAATGCTGGTGATATTGAGGAGATATGAACTGTTTTTGACAAAAGATGTTAGGAAAAGCACACTAGAATGGGTGTTCAAGCTAATGATATCGGAAGAAATACCTTCAATTCTTCAGGATTGCCCTTACAAACCTGAGGAGGAGATATAGGTACCCTTTGGAGATATATTTTGTCTGTTATTTTGAATTGGGAAAAAGACACCCCCCCCCAAGTTTATATGATTTCTCCCTCTCTCTCTCTTTCTCCCTCTCTCTCTGTCTCTCTCTCTTTCTTTCACGCACACACACACACACACATACATTCATGTATATACACATATACATATATAGACTCCAGATATGCATATACACATATGTATGCATGTACATATAGATTCCATATATATGTATACACACAACTAACATATATAATACATATCTCTTTTATATTAGTCTTTTATTAGAAACACAATAATTTTCTCCCCAAACATTTCCCTTCTTACTTTAATGACATTAAATTTGTTTATGAAAATAAAAACTTTTACATGTCATGCAATCAAAATTGCCGGTTTAATGTTTTGAAATTCTCTTTAGCCTTTGTTTAGTTAAGAATTGAATGCCCAACCATATCATGGTGGAGCAGGTATATATAAGTGAGTCTGGTGGCCTGTGTCTTTGCTTACATTCTGATCTTTTCAAGCTGCCCTTCCAAAAATTCCCCATTCTGCTTTAGCTGTTGCTCATAGGAGGACTGGAATAGGGAACATTCTCCTTCTGTGTTTGAATTGAACATACAGCTTGAGGTTGGAGACAACATGAAAGTCTCCTGAAGGAGAGAGGAGTGAGTATGCATGCCATTGCCATGAGGAATGTGGTACTCCTGTGTAATGGAAAGCAAAGAAGTACTTAGTGCCTTGTCTCAGCTATTTAATTATTTGGCACCTTGTTTCAGTTCAAGTTTCTTTTAAGCCTTGCCCTGATTACATCAAGTCTTTATTAAGAAACAGAACTTGTGAACACCTGTTGCTGATGCAACAGGAAGGGGCTGAACAGGGAGGAGCTTAAAGACCATATATAAGGAGAAACCCAGGCTGGGAAAGAGCAGAACACTTGTGGTGGCAGATTTTGAGGAGGGAATATTTGTGATGACAGCACTTTGTTTCTCTCTTCAGTCTGTGTTGATTTTTGTTTGTTATGTATGTTGAGTTCTCAGACCTTATTGGTGGGTCTCTGTTGATTTCACAGTCAGATAGTGAATTGATCATGGTTCCAAAATGCCTATGAATGTTATTGGGGCTCTGTTAAGCTTTGTCTTTCCATAAACAGGAACTGTGAAGGACTTGAGGTCGACTGGACAATGTGAATTTCAGTATGGAATGGGAACTGGACAAAGAACTGGACAAGGACTTGGGGAGCTGCCTGCCTTTGAACCAAGGTGACAGTTGGAGCTGGGACCATGGAAGAGGAACCATGGAAGCTGAGGGCCAGCCTCAAGCCAAGCTGAAAGAAGACTTTACTTGGATACTGTGTACTGACTGAGAATATTATGATTTGTTGTGACCTAGGGGTGGAGAGCTTTGACTTTTGTACCTTGTGATTGAATTAGATATTTTGTGATTGGCTAAATGAATGTACTTTGTTTAAAACTATGTGACCATTTTGGTGAAAACTGTGTGGCCATTTTAGTGATAAGTTGCTGAGTTGTGACATGGTGAATGCTGTATTTTGATTTTCTGTGAATGTTTTGCTCTGATTTGTTATTGAATAAATAGAGAGCCCACTATACTATGTAATCAGAACCTTGAAAGCTATTCACAGCAGCAGTCCTCTGGAAAGCTGCTTGTGCTGGCCTTTACATCCTGTTATTCCCCAGTCTCCTTTTTGTCCCACCATCTTCTCCAGGTGGGCTTCTGTTAACTTGTTGGTAGCTTGCAAGAGTTTGAGACCTTAAATGTATTACCCTAGGACTTGGTCCTTTCAGGTGACCAGTCCTCTTCACCAAGCACACATGCAGTGCCTCTTCAGTGTTTGATGGAAGAAACTGATGATGCCAAGGTTCTTCTGCATCCTCCCATCTCAGAGCCTATGATGAGGCAGAGAAGATTTGATGGATGATATTGACTTAGCATTTATCCAAACTTTGTCCCTTTCCCCTATGTACAAAATTTCAATTATGTCAGAATGGCTCCTAGGCCACATGTTGTTGTTGCTGTCTAGTTTGTACTTTGTTTTGCTTCCTTCCCAAACTACTCCTGTCTGAAGTTTGGGAAGTATGTCTTAGAGCTGGGTTAAAGGCCTTGATGTTTCAGTTGCCCTCATCTGCAAAGTGGAGGTGTTAGACTCTGTGGCTCTAAGGTTCCTTTAGGCTCCAAGTCTCTGATCCTCAGTTAAGGGAACATTTTTATCCAATCTTATTCTCAGCCCACCCTCACAATGCCTTAATCCCAATTCTTGATTCAGGCAACCTCTCTGGTAAGAGTTTAATGAAATATAAAGAACCGAACACATCTTTTATTCATCTTATTATGCTGCTAAGAACTTGATTGATAAAATCTGCTTTAAATTTTTAAACCTCCCCCCAAAAGAATTCCATCCCTAAATCATAGGTGGGAAAGGTATATGGTCTGCTTCTCATCTAACTTTTTAGAGTATGACTTTGAAAATCGTCATGCAATCATTTTGAATTATTAATATTTCATTTAATATCTCATTTTTGCCTCCCATTTTTCAGGTATCTTTCTCATATAAAGAGTTATTTCCTAAGTAATTTGTGTTTCGGGGTAATTGAATACTATTATTATTTCCATTTCATCCTACCATGGACCTACTTTACTAGTTTTTAAACCAGTACTAAATAGTTTCAATGCTTAGAGCATTATGATATAGTTTGGCCTCTGGAAGTTTTAGTTCTCATTCATTCCTCTACTTTTTCATAATTAACCTTGATATTAAACTTCTTTTGTTCTTTCAAATGAATTTTGTTATTATTTTGTCTAGCTCTGAAAATACCCTTTTTTGGTAGTTTGATTTGTGTAGTACTGTAACAGCAAGCACCCTAGCATACCTAGGGCGGCTACTAGCACAGGTTCTTAGATCTGCTTTTCTAAAGGAAAGCAACTCAAAATGGGTTAACAATCTTACTTTAATCAAACATATCATTTACCTAGTTCAGGGGG
>CM053591.1:4107331-4147647 GCA_028646515.1 Pseudochirops corinnae | reverse complement strand
ATTAGGCAACAGAGTATACTTTCAAATATCCAAGGGTCCTCAGAGTCACGTAGCCACTTTAACAAAGGGCCTAGGGGCAGGGAAGATCTTTAGATTCCCATAACAAGTACCAAATCTCAAATCAATTTGGGTAGCCTACTTTTATGTAAAATATACTTAGATTGGGGTGCCTAGGTGGCACAGTGAATAGAGCACTGGCCCTGGAGTCAGGAGGGCCTGAGTTCAAATCCGTCTCAGAGACTTAACACTTACTAGCCATGTGACCTTAGGCAAGTCACTTGACCCCAATTGCTCAGCCTTCCTCCCTCCAAAAAGCAAAAAAATAAAAATAAAATAGACTTGGATTGCTCAATCATCAATACTAATATCTTTCTAGCTAAGTTATTATTAAATTTTTATTTAAGTTATTTTTATTCCATATTATGTAAAAATCTCTTGTATACCACCCTCCTCTTTTCTTCAAGTCTTAGCTAAGGATCCAACTTCTCCAAGAACTCTTTCTCACTTGTCTTTATTCTTAGAGCCTTCCCTTTGAGATTTACTCATCCCCAATTTATTCTGTACAGATGTTGGTTGCTTGTTATCTCCCTGATTAGAATGTGAGATCTTTGAGAACACTGACTGCTTCTGGCCTTTCTTCTAATGCTTGGAACTTAGAACAGTGTCCAGCCCATTGTAGGTACTTATTAAATGTTAGTTAATTGAAAAGTGTTCATTTATAAGTATTTACCAACTCACTGGGTTTTTTTCATTTTTGTCCTGTGGAATCAGTTGTAATTGCTCTACATATGATGTTCACTTGCTCTTTTATAGGGTTTCTAAAACGTATTCAAATTTGAAAAAGGATCTAATCTGCCATTCTTTTGGTCTCGTGACATGGAAGTCAGGAGTTGCTGATATATACATATATATATATATATATATATATATACATACACATATTCATATAATATACACACATACACATACATGCACATGTACATATACAGATATACACACATATGTATGTATAAGTATAGTTATAATATATACACATTTATGTGTATATATATAATATATAGATATACTCATAAATGCACGGATACATATACATATGCACACATATATTTTAAAATAGATGTATTTACACATATACACACATTTATATAGAGTGGATCCTTGTTACACAATATATTTTGGTAATCTATGAAGAGTCCCAAAGTGGGAGCCAAAAGTCTTATAATAAAGGTGCCATCATTTGTAGTCCTGATACTCATAAATTTTCTAATTTGGTTGTAGTTGTGTATAGAGAACTAATATGCTCATTTGGGTATCCGCAGAAGATGCCAAAGGGTAAAGGAAGCACTGAGAGAGAGAGGGAGAGAGAGAGAGAGAGAGAGAGAGGGAGAGAGAGAGAGAGAGAGAGAGAGAGAGAGAGAGAGAGAGAGAGAGAGAGAGTCACTTAAGGCACTGTTTTCTCTTCACATTTCCAGCTGATAGAGAGTAACAAGACCTTGTGTCGCTATCAGCTGTGTGTGTACTGACAGAGTTGTTATAAAACATAGGTATTTGCTATAGAGCCAAGACCAGAATTCAAACTTCTTTAGTTTTAAAGTAATTGATTATGCCACCAAACCAGTCTAGTGAAGGACTAGGTAGATTGACATAATAGATCTCAATCAGAGTTTTACTTATTTTGAGTTCTTACATTAAGATGAATTAGACGAAGTTTTATCTATAGCAGAACAGATATTCAATTAAGATGTGTAAATTCTAATTCTGTACTCAGTAAAACTTTATTTTAAAAATACCTTTGCTAAACTATCAGTGGGTCATAAACAGTGATTTTTATATGTTGTTTAACAGTTCATATCCCTAGAAGATATGTTCCTAGACTAAGTAAGGCAGAGAAGATGAAACTACAAAATTATGGTTACTTCAATACTGGAAAAATGTTATAAATTATCTGTGAGAACTTTAGTCTTTGTTAGCTTATATAATGAATGCCAGAGGTGGCAGCTGGGGTGATTTCTACTATAACAATGATTGACCTTAGGAACCTTGACAAAACTGAAAAACAAGGGAAAGTTGTTGTTAGCCTACCACCCGAAATTCTCCACCTCTCTGTTAATTCTTAGTGCGCCCTTTCCTTTGTTCTGGGCATTGAAGATCTTTATACTGCCCTCTGGTTGGCCTTCAGTGAAGACCCACTTTCTTTTTCCCCTATACTTCAAAAATGACTATTTCCATCCCACTTCTTTATGTCTAAATATCATCTTAGTTGGCTGCCTATCCACTAAAGTAATATACAATGACATGTGAATGGCTGCTATTCCTGACTTTTAGGTGGTAATGGCAATTTAAAAGAATCGCTTACTAATCTAACTAAATCTGTAATTGTGGACAGTGTGGTGATGTTTGGGTGTGGAATCCCAACACTCTTGTTGTTGTTCATCCTTTGTTTTCAAAGAGGACCAATGATATCATGAGATGATGTCTTGACTTGTTTGTGAATTAAATTTAAGTGAGGAAGAGTTCCATAAAGTTGTCAGCCTCACTCTCTCTTGCAGAGTCATCATGCCCAGTGGCAAGACAAAGGTCAAGAAACTGGCTATGCCCCAGGATGCAGTGGATAACTCTGGCATCTTCAATATCTGACTAAGATCTCAGTGCTCCCACACTGCTTATTTCAGTCATCTTCATGGCCATTGGAGCAAACTGCTCTCATCCACCCCTTCTAGTGGGGGAAATTTTTACATTCTTGGGATAGACATATACCTAACTTACTGACATATTTGAGGCCAATGGACTGCTATCAACCTGGTTGAGCCCATGTGCCTAGATGGTTTGCTGTGGTGTGGCTGATATGCATGCTACAGCCTTTTGGCAGCCACAGCCACATAAACTACCTTCCACTCACTCCATGGAGATGCATCAGTAAACAATGTGGCACCCTACTTCTGAAAAATTGTGCTGAATTTAATGTGCAGAAACTGTGGATGGAAAACAGTCTACCATATTTGTCTACTTCCTAGTTTCTTTGTAATACTATGACTCATTTTCAAAAGTGTGAATAGACTAAATTTCTGTTTCTGTGAACATATGAGATGTTCCAAAGTCTTTGTGTAGTTTTAGGCTTTAGTGGGTTAATTATTAAAGTAAGGCAATAATGATGTTAGATAATTTGCACAACTTAACATAGGTAATGAGCATCAGAGATAGGATCTGAGCCTAGCTCCTGGGACCTTAGAGCTCCTGTGACTCTTTTCACTGTACTGAAAGTCTATACCATTGTTTCAGAGCACATTGCCAAAGTAGAAATAACAAAGAATCTTAAACTGTTAGATGACCCACTTATGTAGTTTCTTAAGCTTCTTCTTTTGTGAAACATAAGTGGATTGGACTACCCGGTCTTAAAGATCCCTTCCCACTCTTGATCTATGGTTCTATATTATGAGACACCAGAGAGACTGAAAATGATTATTTCACAATGGAGCTGAGTTTGTAGATTAGCATTTAAAGCTGAAGTGTTTCTTTAAGCATTTTAAAAATGCATTATATATAATTACTCTAGTCATGTGTCTTCCCTCCTTCGTTTCCCAAATGTTTCTTTGGAGTTTGAACAAGTTACTTGAGAGTCATGGTAAATAAAAGATTCTGGGAAATATACCTACTTGTATTGCTTTCTGATACTATGGAAACTAGAACAAAGGGACAAATAACTGTCATTATCAATTGAGTAACTGGTTGTCAGCTTTGATATCTTCCCTACAGTATCTGTTCTGATTCTACCAAGAGAGATTTGTATCTTAGGAGAATTCTTGCTCAAGAGACTCCCTTCAGCACGCAAATACAGCCTTACGAAATTGGAAAGTATCCATACTAGCCATGTGCCATACTCTTTTTCCCTTGCAGGCAATGAAAAATCCTGCACTGGCAGCAGTTTCGTAGTGGTGAGAGCAGCCTCACAAGAGCACACAGCAGAAAGAGAAATCTATAGAAAATCAGATTCTTAATCAAATATATTCATCTCTTATTCTGCCTAAAAGTGTTCAAGTTCAAAACGGAAAACACTCTACATTGCTAAAGAAAAAGGGGATTGAAATTCTAGAAGAAAAACAAATATGTGTGTGATGGCGATGCAAGGGAATGAAAAATAAAAATGTATCATTTCTTCCTCCTTTTAGGTTAGATTACTTATAGGTAAAATATGAAAAAAGGGAAACATTTTCTTAAAGACTTTTTCTGTCTCCCTCACAAGCACATTTGCATATGCTAATCATTTATACTGTGGGCCAGTTAGCGTAAGCAAGAAAATTGAAAACTAGCATTGGAACTATGTTCTCAATATTATCCTTTTGGTATCTCTGAGGAGGTGATTGAGGCATTCTTTTAATTTCTATTTTGCCTTCTGGTTCTAGAATATCAGGGCAGTTTTTCTTGATAATTTCTTGAAAGATGTCTCCCAATAATTCTTAAAATATCTCTCCTCAGCCATAACTCTTATTCTCATTCCCATCTTTAGTATGTCTTAGAATCGGGTATTCTGGACACCGTAGTCTAGCTAGGTATTGCTTTGTATCTTAGGAGAAGGAATATACCACAGACTATAGAAATGTTAAGTATTATTATTATTATTAATTATTATATCACATATGTTTATCTTAGGAGAAGGAATATACCACAGACTATAGAAATGTTAAGTATTATTATTATTATTAATTATTATATCACATATGTTTAAAGAAAAGAGACACAAAGGACAACTTCAAAGGGAAACAGAATTTCTTTTATTTTTGCTGCAACTGATTTTTATTGTGGTGAAATATGGTTTTTATTGCTAGCAAGCTTAATAAAAATGGCAACATTTCTTGTAAGAGCTCTTAACATCTTTGTTATTTAAATACCACCTTATGTTTACATAGCATTTTTTCCTATTGAGCATAAGGCCCTTTAGAAATGTCAGTTATCTTTGTTTTTCTCCTTAGGGAGCATCGATCCCAATTCCTTTATTAACAAAATGCAAAATAATTGCAACACCAAGATGAAACAGATGCCAAGAAAAGTGAAATCTCTTTTCCAAGGTCACATGGGTGACCTTGACTTTGAAAAAAATGAATTCATTTTGAAGTTAAACACAAAAGGATAAAGAAAAGAGCGTTTCCATGTACACAGCCCAACATCAAAGAGGATTCAGTACGAAGCCATGAATTTCCATTTCATACAGTTTACTTCTTTAAAAATAAACTAAGCAGCAAATCCTACTTTGTTTTCAGAGCTACTCTGATTTCCTCGGTTTTGTCTTAAGTTTTTCTGTCCTCTGCTTTGTACTTTTTATTTTTTTCTTCCCTCCTTCCCAAGTCACCCTGGAAAAGGTTGCAATTAGGCAGAACTAGGTACATGCACACACACACACACACACACACACACACATACAAACGTGTGTGTGTGTGTGTGTGTGTGTGTGTGTGTGTGTGTGTGTAAAATCATCTATCAGTTCTTTCTCTGAAGGTGTATAGCTCTTCGGTCATAGGTTCTTTGTAGCTGATTTGAATATTTATGATACTCATAATGACTTAGTTGGTCAAAGTTGTTTTTAGAACAATTGTTATTGTGTACAACATTCTCTTGGTTCTGCTCTTTTCATTTTTCACTATTTCATGTAAGTCTTTCCATGTTTTTCTAAAATCAACCAGTTCATCATTTCATTTCATTGTGATATATTCCATCACAATCACATACAATATCATGTTTAGCTATTTTACAGTCGATGGACATACCCTTAATTTCCACTTCTTTGCCACCACAAAGAGAGATGCTATAAATATATTAGAATATATAGGTTCCTTCCCTTTTTCTCTAATCAGCTTGGGAAATAGACCTAATGGTGATATTTCTGGGTCAAAGAGTATGTGCAGTTTTGTAGCTCTTTGGGTATAAGTGCAGATTGTTCTCTAAAATTTTTGGATCAGTTCATAGTTCCACCATCAGTGAAATAATTTCCTATTTTTTCCACATCCCCTCAAACATTTCTTACTTTCCCCTTCTATTATTTTGACCAATCTAATAGATGTAAGAGTGATTTTTCAAAGTTGTTTTAATTTGTATTTCTCTAGTCAATTATGATTTAGATAATTTTTTTCATATGACTAGATATAGTTTTGATTTCTTCATTAAAAATAAACACTGCCAGTTCATATCCTTTGACCATTTATCAACTAAGGGATGACTCATATTCTTTTTTTCTTAAATTTCCCCCAATTATTTGTAAAAACAATTGTAACTTTTTTATTTTTCAAATTTGGAATTTCAAATTCTCGTTCCTCTCTTCCCCACTCTCTTATTGAGAAGGCAAGCAATTTGACATAGATTATATATGTGTAGTCATGCAAACACATTTTCATGAAAGTAATTTTGTGAAAGAAAACACAGACAAAAACCCCCAGCAAAATAAACAAAGTAAAGAAAAAGTATCTTCAATCTGCATTCAGATTCTATCAGTTCTTTCTCTGGAGATGGACAATACCTTTCATCATAAGTCCTTCAGAATTGTCTTGAATCATCACATTGCTGAGAAGTTAAATTCTTCACAGTAGATGATTATACAATAATGCTGTTACTATGTACAAATGTTCTGGTTCTGCTCATTTTATTTTGCATCAGTTCATATAAGTCTATGCAGGATTTTCTGAGAGCATCCTGTTCATCATTTCTTATAGCATGATAGTATTCCATCACAATCATATACAACAACTTGTTCAGGCATTCCCCAATTGATGGGCATTGCTTCAATGTCCAATTCTTTGCCACTACTAAAAAAGCAACTAAAATTTTTTGTACATATAGGTTATTTTCCTTTTTGTTTTTTATGTCTTTGTGATATAGACCTAGTAGTAGTATTGCTTGTTCAAAGGGTTTGCCTGGTTTTATAGCTCTTTGGGCACAATTCCAAACAGTAGTGCATTTGTGTTTTAATTCTCCCATATCTCCTCCAACATTTGTCATTTTAGATCTGTCATATTAACTAATTTAATAGGTGTGTAGTGATAGCTTGGAGTTGTTTTAATTTGCATTTCTCTAATTTAATAATGATTTAGAGCATTTTTATATGACTATAGATCGCTTTGATTATTTTTTCTGGAAACTTCATATGCTTTGACCATTTGTCAATTGATGAATGACTTTTATTTCTAAAAATTTGACTCAATTTTCTATATATCTGAGAAATAAGGTCTTTATCAGAGAAACTGGATCTAAATTTTTTCACAGTAATGATTACTATATATTTCCCTCCATCATATTTCCCCCCTGTTTTTTCTACTCTCTCTCCTTTCACTTTGTCCATTCTCAAAAGTGTTTTGCTTCTGACTTTTACCTCACCAAATCTACCCTCCCTGCTCTCAGCTCCCCCTCCTCTCTTTTTCTTGTCCCCTTCTCCTCCTACTTGTATGGTAAGAAAGATTTCTACACCCAATTGAGTGTGTATGTTATTCCCTCTTTGAGTCAATTCAAATGAGAGTAAACTTCATACATTGTCCACCACCACCACCACCACCAATCTTCCCCTCCACTGTAAAATTTCTTTCACAATTATTTTATGTCAGATAATTTACCTCATCCTACCTCTTCCTTTTCCTTTCTCCCAGTATATCCTTCTTTCTCACCCCTTCATTTTATTTTTTTAGATAATCATGCCATCATATTCAACTCACATCTATGCCCTATGTCTACATATACATTCCTTTTAAATGCTCTAAGAATGAGAAAGTTTTTATGAGTATCATTTTCCCATGTAGGGAGATATACACTTTAACCTTATTGACTCTCTTATGATTTCTTTTTCCTATTTATACCTCTCTTGAGTCTTATATTTGAAAGTCAAATTTTCTATTCAGATCTGTTCTTTTCATCAGTTTTGCTAGATAGGTGATTCTTGGTTGTAATCCTCATTTCTTTGCTCTCCAGAATAGCATATTCTAAGCCCTCCTATCCTTTAAAGTAGAAGCTGCTACATCTTGTGTTATCCTGAATGTGGCTCCACAATATTTGAATTGCTTCTTTCTGGCTTCTTGAAATGTTTTCTTCTTGACGTGGGAATTCTGGGATTTGGCTATAATATTTCTGGGATTTTTCCTTTTGGTATCTCTTAGGAGGTGATTGATGGATTCTTTTCATTTCTATTTTGCCTTCTGGTTCTAAAATATGAGGACAGTTTTTTTTTTTTTGTAATTTCTTGAAAGGTGATGTCTCCCAATAATTCTTAAATTATCTCTCCTCAATTTATTTTCTAGGTCAGTTGTTTTTTCAATGAAATATTTCACATTTCCTTCTATTTTTTCATTCTTTTGATTTTGCTTTGTTTCTTGATAGTTCAGAGTCATTAGCTTCCACTTGTCCAATTCTAACATGTTAGGAATTATTTTCTTCAGTGAGCTTTTGTATCTCTTTTTCCATCTTGCCATTTCTATTTTTCAAAGGGTTCTTCCCTTGAGTGAATTTTTATCTTTTTCCATTTGGCCAATTCTACTTTTTATGGAGTTGTTCTCTTCATGGGATTTTTGTATTTTGCCTATTCTGTTTTTTAAGCTGTTGTTTTCTTCAGTATTTTTGTACCTCTTTTGCCAAGTTATTGACTCTTTTTTTTCCTTGATTTTCTTACATCATTTCTTGTACCTCATTTGTCTTCCTAATTTTTCCTCTACCTCTCTTACTTAATTTTTAAAATCTTTTTTTGGCTCTTCCACGACCTGGAACTGGTGCATATTTTTCTTTGAGGCTTTGGAAGGAGGAATTTTAACTTCTTCCTCTGAATTTGTGTTTTGAACTTCCCTATCACTATAGTAACTTTCTAGTCAGGATCTTTTTCTGCTGTTTGCTCATTTTCAACCTTATTTCTTGACTTTTAACTTTATACTTCCCAAATGGTGGGTGTAACTATCCCAAGCTTCAGGATTTTTTGCAGCTGTTTTCAGAGGAAATTCTGAACATCTGTAAATTTTCACTTCATTCAAAGTAGTATGATCTAGGGAGATGTGTGTTTACTATTCTCTTGTACTGTATCTCCTACACTCCTGTACTTGTCTGTGAACAACCACAAGCACTCTTTTCTGCCCTGGTACTATGACCAGGGTCCCAGCTTCTTTGCACTTCAAGCTGTGGTCTTATAGTGCTCCTTTTTGCCCTAGGATTGAGACCATCGACTGCAATCCAGATTCAAGCGTGGGCAATCATCTGACTCCCTTATTGTCTATGGGTTGAGAGGTCCAGAAATTGCCACTGCTGTCACTGATTCAGTCACGCCCATGGCCTGTGCCTGGTTGACTGGGGCCAGGTCTGCCCTGGTGCAGCCTGCACTGGACTATGCTCCACTCTCACATTTATGTAACAGTCCTTTTCTGCTGACCTTTTAAGTTGCCTTGGGCTGGAAAATTTCTTCACTCTGTCCTTTTGTGGTTTCTGCTGCTTTAGAATTTGTTTTGAGGCATTATTTAAAGGCATTTGGAGGGTGTTGGGGGAGAGCTTAGGCAAGTCCCTTCCTTTTCTCTCCCATGTTGGCTCTACTTCCCCTATATGACTCATATTCTTTATAAATTTGACAAAAAATTTTTATATATTTGAGATATAAGACCTTTATCTGAGAAACTGTCTATAAATTTCCCCCTCAATTTTCTGTCTTTCTTCTAATCTTGGCTACGTTGGTTTTATTTATACATAGCTTTTAAAATTTAATGTAATTAAAATTATCCATTTTATACCTCATGGTGCTCTCTATCTCTTATTTATTCATAAATTGACATCCTTGCCATAAGTCTGATAGGTAACATGTTCCATGTTCTTCTAATTTTCTTGTGATATCTCCTTTTATATCTAGGTCATATATCTATGATCTATGCCTAGTTTCTGCCAAATAACTTTATACCTTTCCCAGCCAAATAATGAATTCTTATCCCAAGAATTTAAATCTTTATTTGTCAAACACAAGATTACTATAATAATTTGCTACTGTGTTGTTGGTTATCTTTCTGAAAAATTGGGTCTATCCCTTAGTAAACATGTTGGTTTTTAGAGGTGCCTTAGATATGGATTTTCATTTCCTAAACCACTACCCCCTATCCTATCAGCCCAGTTAAGATTAGATAACATAACTTTGTAGTATGCTATATGATTTCCTACAATGGCAATCATTAGCATAGGAGTAGACTGAGGAAGGCATATCATGGGCAGGATTTAGACAGCAGGGCAGGACTGATGGTATCATGAGAGTTTGGGACATCGAGGACAGAAGACAATATACCATTGAAGTAGTTAACTACAACTGTGAAGAAAAGTGTGAAACTGAAGAAAGTAAAGTGGAGTTAAACATAGGAAGCTTGAACTGAGAGAATATGGAGATGTAGAAGTCTCATACTTTGACACACAATGGTAGCTTAATAAAATGTTTGTTGAACTGCATTGTTGCATTTGCAAGTATGTTTGTGTCCTCAATTATTTCATTAACTTGGATGAGATGACTGCTTATACTTTGCTCTCATAACCCCATTCGTTTTTTAGACTTTACTCCTAAAATTAATTTTGCATGCTATTATTTCTTAGTTCTGCTTAGATTGCCTTTGTAAATTTCTTAATTGCGCTTATTTGCCTTAGACAACTCTCGTACTGGGGTGAATAGAACAGAAAATAACTAATATAGGCTCTGTTTAGCTGTACCATGCCTAAGCTAACTCCAGACACAATGAACATTATGTCATCATGAGGATTTATCTCCTCTAGGAATTTTATTGTTTCCATTGTGTCTTTTAACTAATATTTACTAAAAAGTTTCTTTTTGTTTTTCTTCAAATGCGAATAGTTTCAACATCTTTAAATAAAATCTGTATAATGTATGATTGACCTTTTTTTTAATCCATATTAACTTCATAAGGTGTGGTCCAGTATTATAACATTTTAACTCAAATTAAAAATAACAGTCTGTATGTTTTTGCAGAAGGATTTAAACAACCTGTGGCAAAAGATATGGTTGGAGAAATTCCACTGTTATTTGAATTCCTGAGGGGAATTCAAAACACTGTGAGAGAAAGAAAATACCTTTATGGATTAATAGATATTTGGTTATATTCTGTTGGGGAAGTCGATTGAAACTGGGCGCTATAACTTCAGTTTTGTAAAACATGTAACTACCATCAATACCTAACTCACTCCTAAAAATAACACTTTCAAGTAACTTTTGAAATAAATGCATGAAATTCTGAGAAAAACTGATTAGCATGAAAAGGAACAAAGGATTTTCTTCCTGTCCTTGCTAGTTATGTAAGCTTGTTTGGGTGATTCAGAGAGGGAGAGTTTGGGTGTGTCCCAGACTTGACTGGGTACATATAAAGAGCAGAAAGCAGGATTTTCTCATTTCTGAGCAGGTGGGCTAGGCCCAATCTGAATTCATTACTTTAAACTTCCTAACTTTTCTCCAGATCTCCATAGCAAAAATAAAAGTTTTCTGTCTTCTTATAAGTTGTTCAATTCGTTCACTACCTTTACATTTTAATATGTACTTTGCCCACTTTAACTCTTAATCTTACAAGTACTGTGCAAACCAATATGTTTAACCCAAAACGTTTGTCCCATATTATTTTATTGGGGTGCTGCCCAGTCCATCTCCCAGAGGTGTTTTACTGCATCCATTCACTCCTGAGAGAATGAAAAAGAGAAAAAAAAATATGTTGCATATATTTGTGTGGTCTTAAAAACTTCATGTGTTTGTGTAAGAGGAAAACCAAAACGTATTTCACTTACACACACACACACACACATAGGTATATGTATATACATGTATGTATGTATTTAATTTCAGGTCTAGGGATTTTTCTATCGTCTGATGGTAAACATCAAGTATTTAAAAAGAGAAAGCAAAGAAGAAGCCATTCAGAGTTAGTAGATTATGAAAATGATATTCAGTATGGTATCTGTATCCATAACTTTGCATTATTTAACACTAAGAGCCTATAGGATGCTAAACAATGAAGTTAATGTAAGAAAATATTTCAGATCCCAGAAATCTTAGGTACTAAGGATATATTCCTTTGATGGCTCAGTTCAAAAGTGTCTACCAAGCAGCTATGAGAGAGATTTCATAACTTTGCCTATTGAAGGGGGAATGACAAAGAAGTAAGGCATAGATCATATCCTCAAGGAGGTTATAGTTTCTCTAGGTAAATGATAGATACAGAAATAAAATAATCAATAAAATTTTTGAGTAGTTACTCTATGCTCAGGTCTGCAGAGATTAAGTGTAAGATATGGTTTCTACTCTCAATTTAAAAAAAATATAGAGCAAGAATTGATAAAAAGAATATAAAATATTATATACTGAAGTTCTAAAATGCATCAGAGAAGGTAAATGTATTAGGAGACTGCAAAGGCAGTGATCAAAATAGATTGGAATGCTGAAGGAAGATAAATAGAAAAGTGGTGGGGTGTGGGCCTTGAAGGAACCATAGAATTGTTATAGAAGGAATGGAGAAGAGAGAGTATTGAAGGCTTAAGGAAGAATTTAAGGAAAAATATAAAGCATAATAAGGAATGCTTGTTGGAGAACAGTGGAAGGTCAGGCAGGATAACTAAGTTGGGGCTAAATTACTTGTCCTACCTCACTTTTACTACTGGTCTATAATATGCTTCTGCAGTTTTTTTAAAAATTCCTTTCTTTTCCTCTTTTTTTAAAAAAACTCCTATGATTCATAGAATTAAATAATGTTCTAACAACAATTGGCCTGAAAGATAACTTAGTCCAATCAATTCGTTTTATCAACAAGAAAATATATACCAGTTAAGTAATAGATTGGTTGATCAGTTGATCAGGTGAACAAAATATAGAAGTAATTAACTGCACTATGACAAAGCCAAAGACACAAAATAATGGAGCAAGAACTCACTATTCAACAAAAACTATTGGGAAAACTAGAAAACCGTTTGGTAGAAACCAGGCATAGCGCAACATCTCATACTGTACAGTGAGGTAAACTCAAAATAGGCATGTGATTTAGACATAAAGGGTGATATCACAAGCAAATTGGGTAACATGGTAAAAATTGCCTATCAGATCTATGGAAAAGAGTTCATGATTAAACAAGTGAAAGAGGATCATGGGAGATAAAATGAATAATTTTGCTTATATTAAGTTAATTTTTTTTAGATAAACAAAACCAATGCAACCAAAATTAGAAGGAAAGTAAGAAACTGGGAAGGGGACATTTTTCTAGCAAGTTTCCCTGATAAAGGTCTCATTTCTCAGATATATAGAGAACTGAGACAAATTTATAAAAGTAAGAGATATTTCCCACTTGATAAATGGTCAAAGGATATGGACAGGTCATTTTCAGAAGAAGAAATCAAAGATATCAATAGTCATACGAAAAAATGCTCTAAATCATTAACAGTGAAAGAAATGCAAATTAAAACAACTCTGATGTACCACCTCATATGCATCATATTGATTAACAGAAGAAGAAAATGATAAATGCTTTATGGGATGTGGGAAAAATACACTTTTGCACTGCTAGTGTAGCTGTAAACTGTTGCAACCATTCTGGAGAACAATTCGAAGCTATGTCCAAAGAGTTATCAAAATTGTATACCCTTCAACTCAGCAACACTACTACTAAGTCGGTATCCCAAAGAGATCAAAGAAAAGGGAAAAGGACCTATTTGTATAAAAATATTTACAGCAGCTCTTTTTGTGGTGACAAAGAATTGGAAATTGAGGGGATGTTTACCAACTGGGGAATAGCTAAAAAATTGTGGCATATGATTGTGATGGAATATTATTGTGCTATAAGAAATGATGAGCATGCGGTGGCTAGGTGGTGCAGTGAATAGAGCACTGGCCCTGGGGTCAGGAGAACCTGAGTTCAAATGCAGCCTCAGACACTTAACACTTACTAGCTGTGTGACCTTGGTCAAGTCACTTAACTCCAATTACCCTGCCTTCCCCCCTCCAAAAAGAAAAAAGAAAAAAAAAAAGAAATGATGAGCAGGATGGTTTCAGAAAAACCCAAACCAACTTATTGAGCTAATGCAAATGAAGGGAGTAGAACTGGTAGAACATTTGAAATAGTAACAATTGATGCCACTATTGGTTGGTCATTTTCAGTGGTGTCTGACTCTTTGTGATTCTTTTTTTTTTTTTTTTGCAAAGACACAGGAGTGGTTTACCACATTCATTTCCAGCTCATTTTACAAATGAGGAAACTGAGGCAAACAGGGTGAAGGGACTTGCTCAGAGTCACACAGCTGGTAAGTTTCTGAGGCAGGATTTGAACTCAGGAAAATGAGTCTACCCCCTGTGGCATCCAACTGCCCAGTAGCAATATTATAATAATCAGCTGCAAAGAGCTTAACTACTCTGATCAATACAGTGATTCACAGCAGCTCCAGAGAACTCGTGATGAAAAATGTGTCCCCCTCCAGAGAGGGAACTTATGGGCTCTAAGTGAAGATTGAAATTTTTTTTTTCATTTTATTTTTTCTTGTTTCTCTCTCCCCTCCATTCACTCCCCAATATGGCTAATATGGAAATACATTTTGCATGACTTCATATGTATGATGGGTATTGTATTTCTTGCTTCTTAATAAGTAGAAAAGGGGCTGAAATTAGAGTTTAAAGTCTTTCTTTAAGTACTTAAAAACATATACAACTTGACGTTGTAGTGTCTTTTAAATTTCATTATTATAGAAGAGGCAACTTTTCATAATGGACTTGAAATTGGGAAGATTTGGGTATAAATCTCCCCTCTGACACACACTGGCTGTGTGATTCTGGACGAGTCACTTAACCTCTCTGTGCTCTAGACCAGTGGTACCAAACTCAGATAGAAATGGGACCCACTAAACAATAAGTCCATGCATTGACTGCATTTTAAAATACAGTATTGTCCATGTTTTGTATTATTTTTATTTTTTTCATTCAATATTTTTCAATTATGATTTAATCTAGTTCGGACATGCAAGAGTGTTCTAGGCCACCCATGCCCAGCAGCAGTTTGTTGGAGATCTCTGCTCTAAACGACTTTCTAAAGCTAAAATTTGCAGAAAAGTAGCTGACCTACACTGGTAGGGAGAGTTTCCTCAGCCAGGATTATGTACCAGGGATATCCCAGGTCCAGTGCCTATCGATATCTCCAGATTTTAGATTTAGAGCTGTAATGGCCCTTTGAGGTCATCCAGTCCAATTCCCAACGTCTGAAGGAAGAGCTGACCAAGAGCTCTGGAGTAATAAGCAGCAAAGGCAGATTGGAACCTTTGACCTCTGACTCCGAATCCATTGCTCTTTCCACTGTGTCATGACGCAGGTGACAATTTAATAAGCTTCATATTTATTTCATCTTCAGGATTCTTCTCATTATGTCTGTATAAAAATTAGACTACTTTGAAATATACGTAAGCTAGCTACTACAAGAACTTGCTTATTGTTTGTTTAAAACATTTATCTGGCTCAGGGAAGAGACTCTAGTCTAGAATCAAAAGATGGTTGGGCCACAGGGATGAATCAGGGGTTGAGTTGCAACATCCTATCTGGATTGTGCTGGACAGACAACTCAGGGACATGATTTGAGATTGGACTGTCTTCACAGTGCCTGCCAAACAGTTCCCAGCGATGCTGATGCATAGCTCCCAGGGTAAAGGTTATTCCAGGGTCTATTGGAACTCCATGGTTTTTCAAAATTGAGTAAATCCCAAACAGGTGCAATCTGTATCCAGGGATATACAAATATGTGGCAGAAAGCCAATTTCAAAGGGCTGAACTAGGATCTACACAATCTCAATGCTAATGCTGTTCCCATATCAGTAAATAACTGGAAATGGAGGGTAGAAGATGGCTGATAGGGTTGATTTGAGGGAAATATATGGAGATCCAAACTGTGGAACCCTGATAAAGCTGATGACAGCACCAGAGGAGTTTTGGGCACAACAACACTGGGATTATGGCTTTTCTATGCTGTTTATCCATCACCTTTTCTTCAGTGTTGTGTGGAAAATGTGAGGTGACATGAAGGGATGAAGACTTGCATGTGCAGGTGGAGGGGAAGGGGAGGAGAGAAGAAACTTAGAATGCTAAGGTTGGAAAATTGTTATTTTAAATGGTAATATTTTCCCCATATCTTCCTAAAGAAGTAATTCTACTTCTTGGAATAGAGTACAGAGTGACTGAGACAGGGTTTTGTCATAGTAGACAAGGCGTGGGATAAGGAGTTACTTGCAGTTCATCTCTACAATGCATAGCCTACTTTTTGGTTACTACACCAACAAAATCCTACCCTGACTGAAATGAAAAGTTGGATGGAGGTAACTTTTCTGTAGATTAACTCCTTTTTGTCAGTTAGCCATAGTATTTTAGATCATTGTGGTAAACTACAACTCTATATGTTTGGCCATAGGAATTTAACATTGTCTTTAGACCTCTTAGAATTTTCCTTTCCATGATACACCAGAGTTTTTGAGGAGAAATATCCTTTCAGGAAGAAAATTTAGTTTGGGGGATTGTTGTACATATTAGTTAAGAGAGCTGGGAAGTTGGGTAGATGCCTTTGAAAGGTATATAGAAGTATGTATAGAATAATTTAACATGTATGTATGTGTGTATATATATATACATACACATATATATGTATATATTTGGGTTTAAACATAGCCATCTCTAGGATGGGGGAGAAGGAAAGAAAAAATGAAAAATAATTACATGACAACTTCATTATATACTTAAGAGGAATAGCAAGTTATGCATAATAGATTTGTAGTTACATGTGCAATCATCTTTTTAAAAATTATACTGTGTTATGGGAAATATTTGTTTTATTCCATAAATTAAAAATAAAATAAACGTGGAAAAAGTAGTTATGTGCTTAACTAAGATAATGGAGTAGAGAGAAAAGAAGGGGGGATATTTTAATGGAAGAAAATGAAAGGGAAAGAAGAGACACGAGTAGCAGAGAGCAAGGAAAAAAAGATGGCAAGGGAGGAGATGCAAGGAAAGTTTGTGTGAACCTCTATTTTGACTTTGTAAATAGTTTGTGACAACTGGCTTCTTCATAAATGGATTTACTGGCTCTGTGCTGGAATTGATTGACAAGCAAGCCTGGATTCTATGAGGAGGGGCAGCCTGGGGGTCAGTAGGCTTGCACTCTTCCTGACAGTGCTGATACGCAGCTACCTGAGAGAGAGGCACCAAGAACTTCTCTTTAAACATGATGGAGGGGAAAAAGGAAGGTCTGTACTAATCTGAAGTAGTCACAAAAGAGACAAATGAGCAGACTGGTGCAAGTTTAAATTCTGAGTTCTGAAGTCAAGTCAAGCTTTTAAAAAGGATTTCCTCACTAGACAATACCGAGACCTAGAATACAAAGACTATTTAATCTGATCATTAAGATTGGAAATTAAAAGGAAATACTGTGTTTTCAGACCCTAAGTGTCTGATGATTTTCCATGTGATACTAAAGTGTTTATTTTTGTAGGACTTAGGGTTAATACCCCAATAACTCCACTCTCTTCTCCTAGAATCCAAATCCTCTCTTTAAATGGCTAAGCCCTCTAACATGCTGAAGATCAGTTACTCAGCTTGCTGAAGGTAAACCTTATGCCTTTGTGCTAATGTGTTTATTTTAGGGCTACTTAAAAATAACTCTTGAAGTACTCCTCTCTTCATCACCCACCAAGAAGGTCTTACAGATGTATTCATGTACTTATGGGGAAATGAAGCATATGCCAGGTGTCAGTATGGTTGGTCCTGAGGAGCACTGACAGATCTGAGACACAAATTTTAAAAAGAAGAGGAAGGGGGATAGCAAAGGGCAGAGGAAAAAGAATCAGTGAGAAGTTGATGGAAAAAGGAAGCTGAAATGAAGACGTGGTAAAGTGTCACTGAGGAACATTACCTCAAATGCCATTTAATGGTATCAGGGGTCAAAGGTTGCCTTCACCTAGCATAAACTCACCCTGGAGCAGTTAGATGACCCCTGAGATCCTGGGTACTTCTAAATCTATCATCCTCTCTCTGCAAATGCCCTTCTAATTCTAAAGCCAATGATCCCACGACTTCCTAAAACATTGTGAAAAACATTCCAAATGAGCCTAGTAAAGGGAAGGGAGAAAGGAGGGAAGGGACCCAGTTTTAAAGATTCATTAACAAAGAACTTTACACAAGGAGGAACTGTTAATAAGTAATGAAACAAAGAGAGCTGTTATAGAGATTAAATCGTCCTGTGTCTAGGTACAAAGTTCATGCTGCAAATGCAGCTGTCACTCTCATAACCTGACTCCAGCCTTAGAACCCCTGGTTCAAAGTATGTCCTTCTGCCTTCCTGTTACTGAGCTGACTCAGTGCAAGGTCTAGCTAAAGTTCAAAGTTCAGTGTCTGAAGGATCTGCTGACTGCATGCTTTGTTTAGCTCTGGCAAGTTTTAGATAAGCTATTAACCACTTTTAAGATGGCTGTTGGAAATAACTGAAGAGTTGTTTTCCTAGATTTTTACCCTTATTCTTTTATGTCCAGGATGAAATGCAACAAAATTATAATTTTTAAAATTTTGAAGAGAATGGTAGTGCTATTACGTGCATCAGAAAGCTATATAAAGATGAAAAAAAGGCAACTCCAAGGAGTGCTTCTTTTTTAAAAGTAGCTCTAGTCCAAGAATAAATGAACAAAAGAAGCTTGTTTGTAATAAATATTAAGGCTATTTGAAAAAAGGTCAAAGAATTAACTTTGTATAGCAAACAAGGCATCATCTGTTAAAAGTAGCTATGCAGTTAATTTGGGGGCTTAAGTAGAACTACAGAGCTCTCTAGTAACAATGCCTTCATTTGTCTCGACATTGCATTTTTTCATTACTTCCTTGTGTGTACAGACTTCTTATAACAATGTTAGCAGGTAGTCAAAATAAGAATTATCATCCTTACTTTACAGTTTAGAAAACTGACTTTTTAAATATTTAAGTGATTTTTGCGTCAGTCACTAATTTAAATATTTAAATATTCATACAATTTAATATTTAAATATGCCATTTAAAAATAACTGACAGAGCTAGAACTAGAACTCAGATTTTGTGATTCCTATTCAGTTTGGTGTTCCTTCCATTACATTATCATATATATGTATACATATATGTGTGTTTATGTATATATGATGTATGTATGTGTGAATACAGACACACATATACATGTGCACATATGTTAACATGTACACACATGTACATATGTATTGCCCCTTTTTTACATTTGAAGAGATATAGTAGAAGTGATGTGAGAACAGTTTGAGAAATATTGTTCTAAAGAACACGGTAGAACACAGAATACATTAATCTATGCTGGAGTAAAGCCAGAAGCTTGTGATTCATACTCCTACTCTTGGTGATAAGTGCCAAGGAGGCTGGGGTTTGGCTCCTTTATTCTGAGATGTGGCTAGGATGCTACTCTTTTCAGTGATAGCATAAGCTAATACTTCTCCTCAGAGAGAGACATATAACCCATAAAAATCTATGAAATTATAAAAATTGCTAACAAAATGATAATTCCCTCCAGAAATTAGAGTAATATAGTGATGGACCAGAACCTCAGGGGCCTCTGATTGAGAATACCTTCTTTCTTAGGGTTATGTTGGAGTCAGTACAATGTCAAAGGCAAGCTCATAGAACTGATATTCACAATAACCACCAAGCAACGGTTATTTTATACTTTTAAGGTTTGTGAAACACTTTGCAAATGGTATCTTACTTGATTCTCTGGGATAACCCTGGGAAACAGGTGCTATTATTACATACTCGTTTTACAGAAGCTGAGACTGTCAGCTTGCAAAAGTCCGAGACAAGATTTGAACTTAACTCTTCCCGACGTGAAATCCAGCCCTCTACTCCCTTCGATTTTTTGCTGCCTATTGAGAATACAAATTCAAATGTGAGCTCCTTCACTTAGCAGCTAAAATGTGCCCTTAAGTAAGTCACTAAGCTTCTCAGCCTCATTTTTCCCAGTATAAAATGACTGTAGCATTATCTTGGTATTGCCATGGAGATCAAGACGTTGCAAATTCATGCCCACCTCCCAGGCAGAAATGAAGAATTCTCTTCTTGACTCCCTGGGATGCTTTGATGTAGCCCTGTATGAGATTGATGGGGTTTGGTTTCAATTGACAAGTTAAGTCCTTCCCAGTCTATGGGATTCTGAGAAGGAAATTGTTGAGTGCATGGAATCCTATTGGAAGGAGTGAAAATTGAGAGTAGCCAGTAGAACAGAGACCAGAAAAATTCAGAGTGTAAGTGGGGCAGAAGCAGCTGTGGTAGTTTTGCTAGCAATGAACTCTTAAGGTAGAGATGGTATGATTTAATCATCTATGAGAAATATGGCGTTTTGGTGATAGAACTGGTCAGGACTACTTTGGTCCTGAGACTAATCTTTCATTCTCTTTCCCCTTTTCTTCTCCAGAGATCATAGCTTGATGTCTTTCTTGGGATAGGAAGCATTTCTCTTTCTTAAAAGTGTATTTAATTTTCTGTTTACTGTATTTCTTAAACACAATTGATAAAGTTAATCTGGATGTACTTATTGGGAATACAGATGCAAAAAGCTAATTGGGGGACTCGGTTCTAGGAGAGAGAAGAAAGAGAGGTTGAAGATACAATTTTCTCCCTTCACCCCCAGTAATTCACTGGCTAGGGGCTCAGAACTGAAAAGAGAAAATGATTGAGTTTTTTCAGCTTCCTAGGGTACAAAAAGATGATGTTTACTGGGATCTCTTTAGGCAGTGATTTGAGAAGCAGTGCCTGGGATGATCCTACTGGCTTGGTTTATACAAAGATGAGGCTTTCACCATTTTCCCCTCTGTTTGATTGGAGAGGTAAATCCTTCACAGAGGGGAAGAGTCAAGGTTGACAGAAAGTCACAACTGAGGGAAGGAGTAGCCCAAGGCACACAAATAGGAGGGCAAGTTAGTATAATTGACATACCTGTTCACAAGGACACCACCAAATCATTGCTAATTGGGCACATTAGTATATGCACTGCCACTAGAGGTGAGCCTTCTATTGTTCTCCCTACTAACTCTTCTTCTACCCCAAGCTACCCACAGCATTGCTTATTAGACTTCTGGAGCACATAGCAAAGCAAATTTGTTCTAGTATGCTTCTCCCCCAACCTTCCTATTTCCTTCCCCTTCCCCACCTTTTATGGGCTTCAGGCCTATTGCTCTGCCACTCCACCTGCAGATGTCCAACATGAAATGCAAAATCCTTGTAAACAATTAAGAGGCAACAGTGAGGGGAACCAACTGAAGGCTGGGATCTCAGTGTCCTGGCTTACTCTTACCGGTGGTTGAGGTTTGAGGCAAACTGTTTGATTTAGGTTATTTGTGTTCAATCATGAAAAACATGTAATCGTATTAGTCATGCTGTAAAAGAAGCTACAGACCCAAAGGGGATAAAAAAAAACACACACAAAAATAAAGTGCTTATTAAATAAATGCTTTGATCTGCATTCAGACTTCACCACTTCTTTCTCTGGAGGTGGATAGCATTTTTCATCATGATTCCTTTGTGAATTGTCTTGAATCCTTGTGTTGCTGAGAATGGCTATGTTATCTGTAGTTGATCATCATACAGTATTGTGGTTTCTGCATATGATACTCTTCTGGGTCTGCTCGTTTCACTTTGCATCAGTTCATGCAAGTCTTTCCAGGTTTTTCTGATGTCTGCCTGCTCATCATTTCTTATAGCACAATAGTATTCCATTATATTCATATACCACAACTTGTTCAGCCATTCCCCAATTGATGGGCATCCTTTCAATTTCCAATTCTTTGGCACCACAGAAAGAGCTGCTGTAAATAGTTTTGGACATATGGGTGTTTTTTCCTTTTTTTTTTTTAATCTCTTTGGGATACAGACCTAGTAGTGGTATTGCTTGGTCAAAGGAGGATGTGTGGTCATTCTTCTTTTCTGTCACCTTAAACAATCTAAAGGGTGTGAGGTGGTTCAACTTAATTTTCTGGGGATTTTGCACATCACTCTCCTTTCCATACTAGACGTTCCAAACTGACCTTCTTGTTATTCTCTATATAATATTTTCTCTCCTACCTCTATGACTGCACAAGTTTCCCACCATCTCCATATCTGCAATTTACTCCTCTTTTGTGTTTACCTTATAGAATCACTAGCTAACCTCAAGCTTGAGGCCTATCCATATCACCTTTTTTACTACTACTCTCTCCTCAGAAATTACTGTGTGTATATTTCTGTTTAGCTGTAAATGTGTCAATATTCTTAATAGAATTTAAACTTCTTGAGATTAGACTCTGTTTTTTAAAAATTATATCTCCAGTACCTACAGTACCTACACAAGTAAAAGGCACTTAACGAATGTTTGTTGAGTTGAATTCTGATAAAAGCTAAATAAATCAAAGGAACTGTTTTGCTTTGAATTTGAATTTATTTTATACAAATTTGAATTTGTTTTATACAAAAACACATAAAGGCAACATGGTTTAGTGGCTAAAGTTCATAACTTGGCATGAGAGAGATCTGGATTCAAATCACATCTAAAAGCAGAAAGGTGCCAAGAACATTTGGACATAATTTAAAAGATGATAAATAGACTAAAAAGAGAACGAACATCTCAGCATTTCTATGAGATTGATATGCCACTGGCCCTTCATTAATGTAATTTAATCATAACGTCTTCTCATTTCACAGATGGAGAAACAATCCCAGAAAGGCTGAAACGAATTGGCAAAGGTCTACATCTTTTTTTTCTCCAGAGTCAGGATGAGAACCCAGGTCTGTTTGCTTCTAGTATTATGTTTCCCTTCCCTTTCCCTCTTTTTTCATATCTCAGTATTAAACTTCCTACAAACCGGTTTGATTGTGGTTCCTATCTTTGACCACAGTGCTATTAATAATATTAGCTAATATTCTTTCCAAATCAAAAGACACATTTCAATTATTTAGATTTCCTCACAGCATGATTATCAAATATTAAGTTTAAATTAAATGCTATAGGGACTACTCCAACATGGCCACAGAGAAGGATGTTGAATTATTCCCCAAACTTCTGAATTCCTTTAGCTCTTTAAGATGCTGCATAATCCATAGTAAGTTCACTTAAAAATGAAGATTTATTAATGGGTAGGAGAGATTTTATCTTATTTTATTTTCTCATGGGCATTTGAAGAACTAAAAGTAATGGGAATTTCATGGGTAAAGACAGTAGAGGAGATTATAGATTTGCTGTTGAGAACACATCTACAAGCATATTTACAAACAAAATGCAAGATAAAGTATGCCAATTTGGGGTTTATTAAGACTCATAGTTTACTACAGCAACATAAAGGTACAATAGATATCAGTAGGCGAGGTTGCGCTTTTGTAAGCTGTGTGTTTATGGATTGACTGGATATACAGATACTGTTCCTGTGATATAAAATATGATCTAGCCCACTTTCTTCAAGGGGATTGCCTTTCTTTCTTAGCAGGGACCTCCTAGAAGGGACCCCCTAGAAGGACCTCATCAACACCGTCAGTAGCTCAGTTGTCTGAAGGGTAGGGAATATTCAAGGCTGCAGAGGCTTTGTGATCTTTCCTCTAGCTTTAAAGAGTACTATGTCTTACTTATTTGGTATCATTCAATTGTTTTTCAGATGTGCCCAACTCTTAAGATACTGAAGTTCATGGTCATTTCCTTTTCTGGTTCATTTTATAGACGAGGGAACTGAGGCAAACAGGTTTAAGTGACTTGCCCAGGGTCACACAGGTAGTAAGTGTCTGAGGCGAGATTTGGACTCAGGAAGATGAGGTCAGGTACTCCATCCTCTGCACCACCCAGCTGGTGCCACTCCCCAAATACCTTTAGTTTAGGAGTATGATTGTAAGGGGTTAGAAGGAAATCCACTTTCCCGATTGCCATCAAGGTGGAGGATAGTTCTTAGTTTATGTGGATCCGTTTAACCCCTTCCCCCTTCCCGTCAAATGCTGGTTAAACAATCATAAACAGTAAGTAGCATAGTAAAACCATTTATCCAAGCAAAACAGTAAACAGAAATTAGTAAAGTTACACTAAAGGAAACAAAGTAGCAGAGGAAGGCTTCAGCCAGAAGCGTGACAACACCTTAGCTCAGACTAAGAAAGACACGGACTTTCTCCCTGTTCTTTTATGCGTATACACATGTGAAGAAGGGGATCCCATGACTGCATAACCTTGCCCTCCCCCTCCCCCTGCCCCCACCTCGTCCCTCTGTTTGGTGGTAGCGCTATTGAGTGACGGTTACTTTAGATTTTCAAAGTTATTGTTACTATTTTCAAGTTAGGGGGGTTTTTTAAGTGTTTTTTTTTAAATATATTTTGAAATACTTCTGGTTTAAAGTGTTCCTTGAAGATAATTGCCAGATTAACTTTGCTTCTATGAAACACAAAAATTAATGACTGTTCTGAAGAAATTATAGGAAAGAGTGGCAAAAAGGCCATCCATTCCTTTAGCTGAAACTATTGTTTTTTTCTTTGTTTTTCTTTTTGCTTTTTGGAGCAGGGAGGGCAGGGCAATTGGGGTTAAGTGACTTGCCCAAGGTCACAAGGCTACTAAGTGTTAAGTGTCTGAGGCCGAATTTGATCTCAGGTCTTCCTGACCCCAGGGCTGGTGCTCTATCCACTGTTGTTTTTTCTTTAGAGGAAGGTTTGATGAGTCATAAAAAAGGGAAAAGATTATAAATACTGCTTTTAAAATGTGCTCATTCGCTGCTTGGAGGTAGTTTGTTGATGATGAAATTGTGTCATGGGGAGGGTCTTGCAGTGTCAGATGTCCCCTTTCCACTAAAAAATTACCGTCTGGGATGCCGCTGTTGGAGAGGTTCATGTGGTCAGACGCCATACTTCTTCCTTCCATTTTTTCCCCTTTTCAATAGATGGGCAGAGGTGTCTTTGTTGTAAGAGCAAAGTGACAATAGGAAGAGAGCTCTTGGGCTTAAATTGCTCGCCATCAAAGAACTGGGAAGTTATGGCTCACGCTTGGAAAACGTGTAACCAAGTTTAGCTTCCTTCAGATAGAGATGCTGCACCAGTTTGCTCTATTTTTGAAGTTTCCTATTTGGCAAGGACAGTTTTGAATTTTGGCTCAGCTACTGCTATTTAAGCTGCAGGACTGATGCACAAATGGTCCAGAACACATTTTGACATATTAAATCATCACAGTTCTAATATGTCATGAAACTTAATTTACATATAGCTCATGAAGAGAAAAAAAAATTTTTAAGTTAAATTCCCATTTCAAAAGATATCAGGCAAACTTTTTTTTTTTAAAGCACCAATAGTTTCTGCAAATCTTTTACAGATAGGTTATACTAAGAGAGGCGGCTTGTGGTAGAGGATAGAGGGGCTGACCTTGCTTTCAAGAAGAGCTGATTTCAAATCCTGTCTCTGACACATACTAATTGTGTGATCAACTCCTATTGATCTTTCTAAGTGGTGAGACTTTCAATCAAGTTGCTCATGCAGGAAATTACGGGTCCCAACTCCTCCCTACCTCACCCTCAAAAGAGATTAATAAATTGCATATCTTTGCCCTTTTCTTTGCTATCTCTAGTCCAGGTTTCTTCAGTCTCCTATTCCCTAAGTTTTCTCTTCTATAAATTGCTTCTTCTTCCTTTCTCCTTCATGGCAGGAAATTATAGTGGAAAAAAATCATTGGATTGAGAATGAGAGAATCTGTTTTAAAAGCTTGACTCTGCTACTTATTATTTAAATTATTATTAATAATTATTAAAATGATTTAAAATTATTACACAGATCACTTTGCCTTTCTGAGCCTTTCTATTTTGAAAAATGAAGGATTTGGCCTAAACGACCTTTAATATCCCTTCCAGCTCTAAAGATATTATTCCTAAAATCCTTCAGAAACAGAGAAGCACCACATTTCTGAGTCAGAATGGAACTCCAAGATGATTTAATGCAACCCATCCCTCAAAAAAGAATCCCCTCCCCAATATAACTTGTAAATGTTCTCTAGCCCTTGCTTGAAGACTTAATTTCTGACCAAATCCACTACTTTTTGAGTCAACCTATTTCACTTTGGGATAACTTTAATTGTGAAGTAGTTTTTAATTATTCAGTCTAAATTCTCCTCTTTGTAAATGCTGCTCATGGCTCCTAATCCTTTCCTCTGGGACCAAGTAAAACAAATCCAATCTCTCCTCAAAGTGGCAACCCTTCAGATACTTTAAGATGACTATAGTGACACTCATAAAGTTTCTCTTTTCCAAGCCGTATCCTTCCATTTCTTTCAACTAATCCTTGTGCAGTGTGAATATGAGGCCTGCCTGCCTGCCTGCCATCCTCTGAGTCAGCGGTTCTCAACCTGTGGGTTATGTTCAGTTTGTAACGATGAAAATACCTCCTGCATACCAGATATTTACATTACGATTTATAACAGTAGCAAAATTACAGTTATGAATTAGCAACAAAAATAATTTTATGGTTGGGGATCACCACAACATGAGGAACTGTATTAAAGGGTCGCGGCATTAGGAAGATTGAGAACCACTGCTCTGAATGCTTTCCAGCTTACCAATGTCCTTCATAAAATGTGACACCAACAATTTTGAATATAATTCCCCAAACTTTGTTGACCTGGGTAGAGTACAACAGGACTATTTTATCCTTATTCCAGAATGTGACCCCTTTTTAATGCAACCCATGAAAACTCTTTTAAAAAAGGTTTTGTTATGTGTTTGTTTTTACATTATAAATTTATCCTTTCAGAATCTTTAGAACCTAAAGCCCATATGTTCATGAGAACTTTAGTCAGTAATAGAACACAGACCTCTATCAGAACTCTCTTCCTTTCAGCAATATGGGAAATTCGCTTTTAATAGTGTATCAAGTTTTAATCTTTTGATCTAGGAAGCTATCATTTCCCCCTTATGTTTCTTTTAGGCAAATATAGCATGAAATGTTACAAATTGTTACAAATGCTTTTCCCCTACTGAATTTCTTCGATATCCTGGAATAAAGGACATTCTACCAGTATGAGATAATAATTGTTTTTTTGTTTAATGGGGTTCAACTCCTATGAAAGTCATTTTATATTCAAATTGTAAAAGAAATAGCTCCACTTCAAACTGTTAACATCTTTGAAATAAAAAAAAAATCGTTTATTCAAAAACAGATTGTGAGTAAAGCAAGACAGGCATTAAATAGTAGTGAATTTCACAGTGTACCATTCATACCAATGTAAAATCATGCTCACCATTTATGTGGTATGGTAATTAAGGGCTGACAATTTCATCAGCATAAACATTCCTCTGTTATTGTAGACTAGAACCTCACCTGTAAGGTGAAGGGGATGGACTAGTTGATCTCTGTGGGCCCTTAAAAAAAACCACCTTTATTCCCTCCATGTCTCAGTAGATATGACTTGCCATGACCAGAAAAATTCACCAGATGTTGCCCAGCCTTTCTGTGATGTATCTTTTTCAGAAATAGAATTGAGCAAGATGGATCAGAAGGGACCTCAGAGGTGACCTAATCTAATCCATACCTAAACTGGAGTTACCTTTGTATCCCTGGAAGCTTACCTTTGAAGACCTGTAAGAAACTCATCACTTACTGAGGCAGCCCATTTCACTCTTGCATAACTGGTTATTAGGAAACTTTGTCTTATATCGGTGCTAAAATTTCTCTGCAGCTTCTTGAAGGTCAAACAAAACTAGTCTAACCCTTCTTCCACATGCCATCTCTTAAATATTTGTTTTTCCAAATGAAATAATAAACTTAATCATGATCCATAATAAGATCAAATAAACCTATAAAAGAAATGGTAAAAATTTTACCTAAACCCTTAGCATTCAACAAGATAGAAACAAGTGAATTTATGAATGGCACTCAGGGAATTTCAGCATCTTTTCATGTGTTTTTTTTTTTAAGAAAAGTTGTTATTTCCTCTTTCAAAAGTGTCTTTTCTTATTCCTTTACCATAACTCCATCACAGAATTTATATTATTCATTTGAGATATGCCTCAGTACATGGTAGGTACTTGATGGCAGACCTTTATTGTCTATATTTACTGCAAATATTTTCCCCATCTGTTCCTATTAATTTTAGGGACAGTGACCTTTGTCATACAAAATCCTTCTCTCTTTAAACAATTATGTATGTTGATCTTGTTTCCAAGGATTTCTTCCATTTGTTGGACTTGTTTAAAGAAAGTCCCTCCTTTATATATTTGAGAGTTCTATTCCAGTTTTTTTATGATTTAAAATATTTAGATTGTTCTTCTGATTAGAATTTATTATGGTATAAAGTATGCGGTAGGGATCCAAACTCATGCCTACCTCCTTTTTTTTTTTTTGTCATCAAGTTTTCTCATCAATTTCTATTAAATACAAATTCCATTACACAATTTTTAAAGTGTGGGTTTATTATCCCTTTTTAATTTTACTTCTATTACATTGATTTATTTTTCTATTCATTTCCACCATATAGTTTTTTTAATAAATGTTTTCTGATTATATATTTCAAGATATTATTTGGCTTATTACATAGGGTTTTTTGTAATATCCTTGGTCATCTGTTTTTTCCATATGAACATTGCTATAAATCTAACTCTATTTTTGAAAACATTGTTGATATTTTGATATGTATTCAAACTAAAAATTAATTTGACAAATATTGACCTCTTTATAACTTTTGCTTATTAGAACTTCAAAGTTTTGAATCCAGGTATCATGTATCGACTTTGTCTTCATAAAATTATAGATTTGGAGTTGGAAGTGACCGCACACTGTGTAATTTAATATCTTTATTTTGCAAATTAGGAAAACACACCTCCAAGATATTAAGAGATTTGCCTAAGGTCACACAGATAGAAAGGAAGTAGTAGGGCTGAGATTTGAACATGGGTCTATTGCTCTTTTCACTACACTATAATGTGCTTTTTCTTGGTTCTGCATTTGAAATTTCCTATGAAATTGGGCTACTTTATTCAATCAATTGGTCAATAAGGATCGATTAAGTACCTACTGTGGGCCAGGCACTGTGCTAGATAGACACTGGGTATACAAATAAGAGAAATCAGAACTCTAATGGGGGAAAAATATGTATAAAAACATATACAGTACAAATATGAAGTTTATAGACAAATAAATTAAATGCAAACGAGTTGCATAAATGCAAAGAGAGAGTATAAAGTCTCATAAATTAGAAATGGAGTGCCATGTATGCCCTTAATTTCCAGTTTTTTGCCACCACAAAGAGAACTGCAATAAATATTTTTGTACATATGAGTCTTCCTCCCACTTCCATGCTCTCTTTGGGATACAACCCTAGAAGTGGTATTACTGGGTGAAAGGGTATGCAATTATTTACAGGCAAAAGGGCTCAATTTTTTCAGTAAAGTAAGAGGAGAAGTCCTTAATCAAGAGAGACTGGGGCGAAAGTGGATTTCAGGAGATTCAAATGTGAAGAGGTTGAGAGTAGCTTTCTCTGGGGTGTGAGATGTGGAATACTTACAGAAGAATAAAAAGACTGCATTGAAAACCTAGTTGAGATTGGATAAAATTAATTTGTAATGTATCCGGTCAGTACGGTTGGGGAATTTCCTTCGGTGTTGCAGGAATGAATAGGAATTGTTACATTTTACCTCATTTATGTTCTATACAAAAAACTTCCTGCAGGTCCATGAATTCTGATAAGCCAGGAAAAACCAGGCTGGTGGTCATCTCCAGAAAAGCACCAGAGTACCAGGTGCTCCTTCCAAAGTTCAGCTAGCACCAGCAGAGGACCCAGGATCTCTGGACCTCTTGGACTCACAAGGTCACCTCCAAGATGGAAATTCATGGGAGCTCTTTGTTCACTTATGTTCAAGAAAGGAAATACAAAGAAGTAAAGATAGTTAGGGACCTCAATGACCAAGCTCAACTCATATGTAGCTGAACACCTCTTCTAGGTATCATGAGGGAACAGTCACTTTTTCTACCAAAGTTGGGGAAATGATGGCCATCTTTTCCCTTCCTACACCTCCCAAGGGATAGATCCAAATAGACTTGATATGCCCTTTCACTTGGAATTGAAGGGACAACTAAGGACATATCATTCCCTGTTAAAGAGCCACTGAGTCAGCAGTTCTTCCTTTGCAGTGAACAATAAAGGAATCGTTTCATTATCCTCAAAGCTCCAAGTGCTGAACTAGCAGACATAGTTTACTGGAAGCAGAAAGAGCATTTCTGCATATTCCCTGGTGTCCTGTTATATATGCAACATATATCTTTATATAAATATACATATAGATACAGGTATCGGTATAGAACTTAATCCTTCCCTCAATGGAGCTTGTTAGAGAGATAGTTTGGTTAGGGAAATAAGACATATACATATCTTGTTTGTCGGGCTAAACACTATATGTTCCTTCAACTGAATTTTGCATAGTTATCTTCAACAGTTTCCTCATCATCCCTGTCACTCTGAGCTTAGGTAGGCAAGTCCTTAATTGACAACCATAAAAATAGGTGCTGAATATCTGTGGAAAACCTTTCCATCTCTACAGAGTTTTTACTCTTTGGGCACACAGGGCATTTTATAGATGAAGAGATCTGATTTGAATTTGAAGAGACTTTAAACAATTTGCCCCAAATGAATTAACTAGTTGGTGTCCTACCCAGAGCCACATGGATCCCCCAAGCAAGGTGGTATTCAAATGAATTTCATATATAAGTATATTACAGGGTGACTGATCGGAATTGTAGGATAGCTGCTTGATTGTAATTCATTATTTCTTAAATGGTTTCTGACAAGGACCCCTCTTGGCATCTGAATTAATTTTCTAAAAACCTCTATTGTTCCATTTCCATGCCAAAATTTGTCTCCCTCCTCTCTTCCAATATGCTTCAATCAAAATATTTATTGTATTTCTTCACCTTTTTATTTTCATCTTGTATCACATACAGTTGTTAGCTTCATATATTTCCCTTTGGTCCCTCCATTCTTCACTACTGATATTATCTTCTAAGATCTTACTTTGGTTTAAGTATTATATTCTGATAACCCTTACATGAAATCTAATATTCTCCCTAGAATTCAGAAAAAAAAAAAACATAAACAACAGGTGGATAGTAAAGCTAGAAAAGTAGTTTAGAATGACCAAGGCCCAGCCTCTAGCTTTTCAAATATCCAAACTAGATGACTAAAATGATCCCACTTGTCTAATATTGCCCTGATTACAGTAGGAGAGCATTTCAAGGACAATCCAGGATTTCTTTGGGTCTCAGCAGTCATTGCACCATCAAATCTACCCATCACCTCAACTCCCACTCAGTGGCTCTTTTTCTATATCTCTTGCTGATTCCTATCTATTCCTATTCATTGTACTAGAAGCTCTGAATCTTTTTGATGTTATTTTTTTTTTTTACCCCTAGTCCTATTCTATCCTCAGTTCTATCAGGTTTCCATTCTACTTCACTAAGAAGATAAAAATCATGTGACACAAGCTCCCTCCTCTCTGCCTCTTCAAATCTCTGTCCTAGGTGGTGAAATAGAAAGAGAACTTGACTTGAAATAAGAGAAACTGCTTTTGAATTATGCATAAGGTTTAATTTCCTCTTCTGTAAAATGTAGGCAACAGTATCTGTAGTAGCTACTTCACAGAGTTTTGTGATAAATACAATAATGTATATGATGTGTTTTACAACTATGAAAATGTTTTATGAAAGTATCAGCTATTATTTTTATTGCCATGCCTTCCTCTATATGCTGAATAATTTCTTTCCTGTTACACATCTTCTTTACACCTTTTCTCTTATCTGTGAAGAAGAACTCCCAGAGAATCAACGATACTAAGCAGTATACCCAGAGCCAAAATCTTTGTGTCATCATGAAGAAGGTACCAACTTCTATCTTCTGCTCCTGGGCTAGTGTAAAGCCAAGCACGAGTAGTTTTCCAGAGCACTGCTGCTGTGAACAGCTTTAAGGTTCTAATTACATGGTGTAGTATAGCAGCAAGCACCCTAGCATCCCCAGGATGGCTGCTAGCATAGGTTCTTAGATCTGCTTTTCTAAAGGAAAGCAACTCGAAGTGAGTTAACAGTCTTACTTTAATCAATCAAACATATATTATTTACCTAGTTCAGGGGGAAAAGTCAGCACCCTGAACTTCAGAGAATACAAACAGAAGTTACAAGCAGAAGTTACAAGCAGACAAAGAAACAGATCAGTAGACATGGCTTCCGGCCATCTGACCACTACATCCATACCTATTCAGTTACCAGAGAGGGAAGCACCAACATCTGGGTTTTCAAAGCCGAGGGGCTCAACGGCTGCCCGGAGTCTCCTCTGGCCAAATCACACAACTCTTTCCAAAGTGAGCCCCAAAGCAAAACCTCACATCAAGGTATATATAGCCTTCTCCTGGATCAGAGAATGCCACAACTCTCTTGACCAACTGCCCAATCACAAAGCAACAAGGCATGGGCATTCCTGAAGAACAAGCCTCCCGCCACAGGCTCCATGTGACCACATTCAGCCTATTAGGGGGCAGAGTATACTTTCAAACCAGGGAAGGTTCTCAGAGCCACTTAAGCCTATCAAAGGGCCTAGGGGCAGGGAAGATCTTCAGATTCCCATAACATATAGTGAACTCTCTATTTATTCAGCAATAAAATAAAGGAAAACATTCACAGAAACCAAAGTACAGCATTCACAATGTTATAACATAACAATTTATCACTAACATGGCCACATAGTTTTAAACAAAAGATATCATTCAGTAAGTCCTTAACTCAATCATCCTTAAGGAGCAAGCCTAGGTCACATTGTCTTAATCTCTCAAAGAGTCTGCCTTTTTCTTAATTGAAGATTAGTTTCCAATCATCCTTAACTCAATCATCCTTAAGAGGTACAAAATACAGAGTACAAAGTTCTTCCACCCCTAGGCCACAGTAATCATGATCTTCTCAGTTTGCATTAATGCCCAAGGAGAGGTCTTTTCATCTTGACTTGAGACTGGTTCTCAGATTCCGTGGTTCCTCTTCCATGGTCCCAGCTTTTGCCTGAATTTACCCAACTGTCACCTGGATTCAAAGGTAAGCATCTCTCAACTCCTCATCCAGCTACTTGTCCAGCTCTCCATCTATATCCCATTCCATACTGAAGCTCACAGTGTCCAGTCCACCTCAAGTCCTTCACAGTTTATGTTTCTGGGAAGACAAAGCTTAACAGAGCCAAAAAAACATTCATACACATTGCTGGTACCATTATCAATTCACTTTCTGCCTATGAAATCAACACAGACCCACCAACAAGGTCTGAGAACTCAAGACACATCATCAGTATGGTCCCAGGACCTCTGAAACCCTCCTCCAGATCTTCTGTAAACAGACAACAAGAAAATCCTCTTTCAAGGTTTCCAGTAAGGTCCCAGGGCTTCTGTACAAAATATCACAAACAAAAATCAACACAGACAGAACAGACAAATAGAGTGCCAGCCACCACAAAGTTCCCCTTCTCAATTCTGCTCCCTCCCAACTTGGGCTTCTCCTTATATATGGTCATTAGCTCCTTCCTGTCTACCCCTTCCTGTTGCATCAGCAAGCTCCTCCCACTGTGGGGTTCACAAGTTCTATTTCCTAACAAAGACTTGATACAATCAGGGCAAGATTCAAAAAAAACTTGAACTGAAGCAAAGTGCTAATTGAATAGCTGAAGCAAGGCCATAAGTACTTCTTTGCTTGCCATTATAGCTAGAAAGAAATTATGTTGGCTGATTAGTTTCAAGATAGCTGAATGATCCTGTGAGAAATAAATTGGTCAGGGTCAGTCTTCTCCAAGGGGCTTTATACTTAAGGTTTACTGAATTCTATTTTGCAGAACTTAATGTTGACATGGTTAGTGATGCCCTCAAAACAAAATTCAATTTCTATCTTCTATAGGTAGCCTTAAAGAAGTGAGAATAAGGGTAGTGGCAAAAAGTGTCATATGTTACTTTGAGAAGTGGTGGGTTTTCATTACTTGGAGGTCTTTAAGTGGAGATTGGATGATCACTTGTTGGGTACATTATACTGGGGGTTCTAGTCATTTATGGATATGGCCATTGAGTGTTGAATAGTTCTTCAGATGAAGGAAAAACTCTGAAAAGTTGGACTATCCATAGCCAGAGGGCCACTGTTGTACCTTCAAAATACGGCAAAATCAGATTCACTTTTTTTTTTGTAAAGGGGGATAATTAGCACATTGGATGATAGCCAGGAACCAAAAGAATTTTGACGGATTAGAGCATTTAGCTGAATCTGATAAGACTAAATTAAATAGGAATAAATGTAAAGTTCTACACTCAAGTACAAAATATAAACTTCATAAGTAGAAGATGGGAAATGTTCTAGAAAAAAAAAGATCTTGGGGCTTTAGCATACTGCAAGCTCAGTATGAGTCAGTAATGTGATATGGCAGCCAAACCTGCCCCCCCCCACCAAAAAAAAAAATCCTTAAAAAGATCTTGCATTACACCATGAAACATCCTTCCTAGAATAGGAAGGGAAGTGATAATCCCATTGAACTATGCCCTCACTGGACTTCAACTGGAGTATGTTCAGTTCGAGGCATTGGTATCACAGGATGCTGATAAGCTGGAGTACATCCAGAGGAGGGCAACCAAGGTGGTGAAGAGCCTTGAGTCCATGGCATATGAAGGATGGCTGAAAATAAGCATGTTTAGCCCAAAGAAGACCAGGATCAGTGGACACATGATAGCTCTCTGAAGTAATTTCATGTGGAAGTGGAGTTTGCTTATCTTCATTTCTCCCAGAGAGCAGAAGGAAGAACAATGGAGTGAAAATTGCAAAGCAGTGAATTTAGTCTTCCTAAATTCTGTCCTAAAGTAAAATGAACTACCTTGAGAAGTGGAGGTTTTCCCCCCCTTCGAGGTCTTTAAGCACAGGCTGGATGACCGCTTTCAGCTGTGTTACAATGGGGAATCCTTCTGAGTATGGGTTAGACTAGAGTAGATGACAACTTGCAAATTCTATTATTCTGTGAACTCAAACTCTTTCATCTTATTTACCTACTTACTATGTGTTCTCCTTAGTGCCTCCCTATGTTATGTAGGCTTTATTGTTCCTTTTAAAATTCTGTCTCTGTCCTGTGCTTGAGGTTAAATGAACCACAACAATCTGTGGAGAGGCAGTGCAAATGTGGTAAACAGAGAAGAGCCTTCATATTTAGGAAGACAGGTTCAACTCTTCCTTTTGACATACTGGTTGTGTGAATCTAGTACCCGAGGCAAGTCTCCCAAACTGTAAGCTGCTGAACATTTGTCAACCTACAATGGAAGCATCCTAGTACTTACTTATTCCAATGAAATCTGGTTTAGATTTTAGGTAAAACAAAACAAAATAACTGTCATTATTCTTAAGTCTGGTCCTCTGCTCTGACCACTAAATCAAACATCCCTTTGACTGCCTCTGTCTGGGTTTTATCTGCCCTCAAACAATTATTTCAGTTGATTTCCCCTAGCATTAGTTGATTACCTACCCTGTGCAAGGCACTGGGTTCAGCTCTATGGACCCCAAATATGAAAGTGGACAAAGTTTCCAACTCCAGAGACTACTGTGTGGGAAAGGCAGGGGATAGGATATGGCAGACACAATGCAAATGAGAGCTGATTGATGTCCTTCATTCTCAAAGAGGACCAGAATGACATTGCTATACTAGGGTCGAGTCTCAATGTGTCCCATTGTGGCTGATCAGACCAATACAAGCTCAGAATGTTCTACTACAGGTCGGGTACAAATAGTCCATGTGGACATTTGGGGTAGATGCTCTAAATTTGCACATCCTGACTTTCCTTTAATCTGTTTCAATTCTGTTATGCTCATAGAGCACAAAACCTTCTCTGTACAGGCATGCCATACTGAGGGGTCCTGTGCCAGTGTCTCCCATGTCAAACAATCAATTCCAAAGTTCTGGAGAGAGACCTTGAGAGTGTCCTTGTATCGCTCCTTCTGACCAACATGTGAATGCTTGCCATATGTGAGTTCTCCATGAAGTAGTTTTTTTAACAAGTGTACATTTTGTATTTGAATAACGTGGCCAGCCCACCAGAGTTCTGCTTTCTGAAACAGAATTTGCTGCATTTGCAAAGGAGATATCCTAACATAGAGTTCTAGGAAAATTTAAGGAGAGGAAAAAAACCTTCTGTAGGTATCTGTAGGTATCCAGAACAAATTAATAAAAGAAAAGACACTTGAGCTGAGACTTGAAAGAAGGATTTTGAAAGAGATAGATAAAGAAGGAATTCAGTCCAGCCATCAGGCCATGGGAGACAGCTTGTATGTGGAATGTTGAATTTGGGTAATAGTTAATAGTTTGAGTGGAATATATTAGAGTGTGTGAAGGAAGATAATGTAAAATAAGAAGAGAAAGGTAGATTGGACCCCAAATGTAGAAACCTTTCAAATATAATTCAATAGTCAACCAACGTTTTTTAAGCACCCACTATGTGCCAGGCATTCTGCTAAGTGCTGGGGATAGATATGTGAAAAAAAAAAGAAATATGATCCTTGTCCTCAAGGAGCTTACAATCTGATGGGGGAAGACATCACACACAAAAAAGCTAAAAGGCAGAGGGCAGAAGGATAGGAAGGGTGGGCACTCTCCTAGAGGGCATGGTGGAAAATTCAGAGATTACAAGGTAGTGCAACTAGGAGAGAAATGAGGAGATAGTTTGAGCTGAATGCCCTCTTTAAAGGAAGCTTTTTGAGTTTGTGGCTCTTCCCTTCAATCAGAGGGACAGAGGGTAATGAACAGGTGGAGAACCAAGAGTGATGGGGTCTTTCAGGATGATGTGTTTTCTAACTGGTTTATGAGCAATAGAAATATTTTTAGAGGCACAGTTTTGTTCTGGAGGCAAAATCAATGGGATTTAATACCTATTTGGATGTAGCAGGTGAAGGAAAGGGAAGAATAAACATGAGGTTGAGGTTTTGAGCCTGGGTGATTGGGAAGATGGTATCATCAATAGAAAGATGAAAATTAGGGGGAACGACTATTTAAAGAAGATGATTATAGTTTAGGGCATGTAAAGTTTAACATACTGTTGGGTCATATACTAGAATTACCCAACAAGTAATTGGAGGCACGGTCTACAATTTCAGGGAGAGATTAGGCTTGGATATATAGATTTGGGACCTACTCTTTAGAGGTGGCAATAGAACCACCTTTTCCTCTGTAACTGGAATACTGGAGGAGTGAATGAGTGAAGATACATATATCAATCAATGAATGTATCAAATGATAAGGTTTTATGAAGAATCTATTATATACCAGGTACTATGCTAGGTAACAGGGCAACAAAGGCAAAAAATGAAATGACTCCAGCCCTCAGATAGCCTGTATTCTATTAACGGAAAAGGCAACATACTTATAAGTAAATTCTTTAAAAATAACTTAAATACAAGGTAATTTTTTGGGAGTGGAGAGCATCTGGGAGGAATTGGGAAAGACTTTATTCAGAAGGTAGCACTTGAATTTTTTAAGACTAAAATTATACTGAGGTGGCTTAGTGAATAGAGCACCGGCCCTGGAGTCAGGAGGACCTGAGTTCAAATTGAGCCTCAGACACTTAATATTTACTAGCCGTGTGACCTTGGGCAAGCCACTTAACCCAAATTGCCCTGCCTCCCCCTCCCCAAAAAAGCAAAAAACAAAAACACTAAAATTATACTGATATCTTGTTTTGAAAAATTATGTATTTTTTTAATCATCAAAAATCTGTTTTTTCCCTCCCACCCTTACCCATTTGAAAATTAAAGGGGGGAAAAAAAAAACCCTGTTGTAAACATGGATAGTCAAGAAAAACATTTCTGCATTGATTGCATCAAAAAAAAAATAATAACAAAGGTACTATGAATCCTTCACCTCTCTCTCAGGAGTTGGGTATCATATTTCATTGTTGGTCCTCTGGAATTGTGGTTGGTTGTTACACTTATTAAAATCCCTAATTCTTTCAAAGTTATTTATTTTTACTATATTTTTCTCTTTGTATAAATTGTGCTTGGTTCTTCTCACTTCACTCTCATCAGTTCAAATAAGTCTTCTAAGGTTTCTCTGAAATCATCCCCTTTATAATTTCTTAGAACACAATTAAATCATCACATTTATACCATAATTTGTTCAGCCATTCCTCAATTTATGGGTATCCCCTCAGATTTCCATACTTTCCCACCTCAAGAAGAGCTATAAATATTTTTGTGCATTCTTAGATAGAGTTTGTTTTACTTAGGAATAATCTCTCCCTTGGTCTAACCTCTGATTCCTCTTTCTTCTCCCTCTTCTTTCTTATTTTCCTATTGAGTGAAAAGTATTTCTATGCCCAACTATCTGCGTTTGTTTAATCTTCCCTTTTTTGACCAGTTCAAATGAGAGTGAGTTTCAAGTATTAGCTGCTGTCCTATGTCCTCCTCCTTTTTTTTTATAAATGTCTACTTTTTTTGCACATTTTGAGTATATGAGATATTTTACTAGCCATCATTTTTCATTCTTCCTACCATTTTTTATTCTTCCCACCATACATTCCTATCTCCTTCCATTTTCATTCTTCTTTTAAGATCAAGACCTAACAGAACTATTCCTAGACTTTCTGTTTAATTAGACTCCTTTTGTGAGGGGGCCATATGTCATTTCTCCATATTTTAATGTAAGCAGTTTATGCTTTTTTAGTCCCTTATGATTATTGTCATTGTTGTGTGGGTGGAAATGTGTGTTTACCTTTTTATATTTCTCTTAATTCTTTTGTTTTTTGTTTTTTGTTTTTGCCTTTTGGAGGGCAATTGGGGTTAAGTGAGTTGCCCAAAGTCACACGTCTAGTAAGTGTGTCAAGCATCTGAGGTTGGATTTGAACTCAAGTCCTCCTGACTCCAGGGCAGGTGCTCTATTCATTGTGCCACCTAGCCGCCCTACTTCTCTTAATTCTTAAGCAACAAAATATCTCACAGCACCTCTCCATCCTGATGCCACCTGTAGTCACAAGTACTGTCTTCACTTTGCTCAGAGCCTGTGACTAGGAACTGGATAATGAATGACATCCATAATGGCACCCATTCCTATCCTACTGACCTCTTTGAGTCTGGAACTGTTTCTTCCCTATGGGCATTGCCTCTCCCTGGGTATTGCAATCCTCAATTCCCTCAAAGTGCAGTGTATGCATATCTCTTTGTTGGTCTCTCTATGTTGACATGTGTTAGAAAAAAATGCACTGTGACTTTTTAATTGGATTTCTCCCTGAGGATTTTGTCTGATGTATTTTCTGGAACTATCTGAAGGAGTTTCTTGGTAGAGGGGAGGCAGAGGCTTGCTATATTGCTTTCTGCTATCCTGACAATCTTATTTTTTATATTTCCTAAATTTCTCTGTTTATCCCTCCTCTGCTGTGAGCTGAGCTTTAAAGGAAGCTAGAGATTCTAATAGGAAGGAGAGCATTCTGGACAAGGTGACATATGTAAGGGCATAAAGATGTGACATAGAATGTCATGTATGAAAATTAGCAAATAAGTTACATCTGTTGGACCATAGAGAACATGATGGGAAGAATAACATATTATTCTTGGAATAGTTGTTTGAAGCTAGATTGTAAAGGGTATTAAATGCCATATAGTGGAATTTGTGTCTTATCCTGGAGGCAGTAAGGTGCCACTGGAGCTTCTTCATTAGGCGATGTGATCAAAACTGTGTGTGAATATCATTTATTTTGGGAGCTCTGTGGCAGATAGATTGGGGGATAAAAAGAGGGAAGAAGACCAATGAAGAGTCTATTGCAATAGAGGTGATGAGGGCCTAAATTAGGGTGGTGGCCATATTAGTGGAAAGAAGAAAATATGTGAAAGAAATGCTATACAGTTAGAATCATTGTGACTTGGCAACTGATTGGATTGGAGGCCATAAAGAAGAAGGAAAAGTCAAGGATGAGTCTAAGGATGTGGATCTAAATGACTGGAAGGATGGTGGTACCCTCAATAGAAAAAACAATGAGGTTAGGAAAGGATGTAAGTTTGGAGGGAAAGATGATGAGTTCTGTTTTGGGCTTGTTGAGTTTGAGATGCCTGAGGGGTATTCAATTTTAAATGTCAAATGGATTATTGACAACGCAGGACTGTAGCTCTGGAGAGAGATTGGGCTGAATATATATATATATATATATATATATATGTATATATATAAATATATACAGATAGATAGATGATAGATAGATGGATAGATGATAGATAGGTAGGTAGATGATACATATAGATAGATAGATGATAGATAGATAGATAGATAGATGATAGGTAGATAGATGATAGATGA
>CM053591.1:4079721-4106831 GCA_028646515.1 Pseudochirops corinnae | reverse complement strand
AGACAGATAGATAGATCTTATTGTCATTGGCAAAGAGATATTAATTGAAGACATGTGAGTTGGTAAGATCACTGAGAGATTGTTAATGGATAGAGATGAGAAAGTGCCTAGGACAGAGCCTTTGGGGACACACCCAATTAGAGTGTAGGCCATGAATGAGTATCCAGCAGGAGGAGACTCCAGGCAGATAAGAAAAACAAAACAAAACAATAAAACCTATAGAATTGTGGAGTAGTGAAAATGAAGAAACTAGTCACAAATGGCCTCAATCTCCTCAGTAACATAAGTTGTAAGGTATTCACTGGAGAGAGAGAATTTGGTTTGGGGACTTGAGAAAGGAGATGACTTAGAATAGGCATTGTCAATAAAGTGATTAAGAACCACTCACAGACGAATAAAAAGATGCAGGGCTACAGTGAGTGATCAGCTGAGTTTATACAGCATGAATTTGTTTTTGATTCAGTCTGTATGGCTTCATAACTTTTCCTGGCTAGGTGAGGGGCAGGGCGCAGCAGGACAAAGAGATTCGAAGATCATGTCTTGTTAAACTAGTTAACAAAAGACCACCCTGTATCTGCAGTGGGCTCTAGTAATTACCACTCTGGGTTTCATTTTTTTTTTTTTTTACTAATTTATTAAGTAAGAGAAGCCAATTTGTGCTTCTCTGTCTTGTCCAAAATAATAACCCAAAGAAAATTTTACTAAAGGCCACACACAAAGGGCTTTTAAAAGCCTTTTAGGGGAAAAGAGAAAGATCAAAGAAGGGATAGGACTGCTTCATAGGGTAGATGGACAAAGATAGCAGACGGAGGAGAAACGATAGAGCTATTAAACTTATTTTACTTCTATTTACTCCAGCAAGGAGATGTGCTTTTGACTGGAAAGGATAGAACAAAAATGGCTAATGGGGAAATTGCTATCCAGAGTAATTAGGGAAATAGTTAAGAGAGAACCTAATTGTTCATAGTGAATTCAGACAACCATTTCCAGGTGAACTCCATTCTAGGGACTGAAAAAATGGGCACATTTGATTGCTAAGCCACTGTTACTGATCTTTCAAAGCCTTTAAAATGTCAAAGAGGTACCAGAGGAATTGATGTGAGAGAAAATATGGTCCTGATTTTTACAAAAGGAAAAGAAAGTGGTCTCCAAAGTATATAGTGATGTACAAATTAAAATAAATAATTTACTAATATATAAATAGCCTTGTTGTATACATTAAAAAACTTTTAACATGCAATGTGTTCTCATTTGGTTACAATTATTTGCTTTACGCAACTTGGCCTTGAGTTTATAAGATTTTGCATAGTCTGTAATTCTTTATCATGAAATCATACTTTTATAGCATTAAATAGTAAATATACCTTTATAAACAGCTCATTTTTTCAAATCTAGCCTTAATAACCCATAGGTGTTCAGTGGAATTTAAGTCAAGTTAGTTCTTGGGCCACCAGACATATGTTTATCTCCATCTCTCAGATTAAGTGTTTTAAGAACTATTCTAGGCTCTCAGGCTATATCCAAATAGGCAGCAGTCTGGATCTGGTCAATGGACTGTAGTTTGCTGACCCCTGTCTTAGATAAAATTTTTAACCTTTCATCTCATGTAGCAAGATGGCATAAGACCAAGTTGTAGCTCCATCTCTATCTGGTCATTTCTGTAATCTCTGGACAGCTCTGTTTTTCAGTAAATTATATATATACATACACACACGTGTGTATATATGTATGTATATATATGTATATATTTGGGTGTGTCTGTATGTGCATATATGTATGTGTATATATATGTACGTTTGTATGTATATGAAATCATTCCCTTGATGGAGACCAGCTTTCCATGCTTATGGGAAATTTTAAAAATCCCCCAAATTTGTTTTTGCACAGTCTGATGTAGGCACCCGTGTCTTGCAAGCTCATCTGGACTTCTGGAAATGATTTTTGTATTGCCTTGAATGAAGAAGTGAGCTTCATTAGTAAAACTGGTCTTTTTCCTGTCTTGAGTACTCTAATCTTTGTATTTTCTTGCCCAGGACATGGTCCCCTTCCTCATAGCATGTGGCAGCTGTTTCCTAATTCTTGATATTTTTCCAACTTAAAGAAACCTATGTCACACTATAGCAGAATTAACAACCACCTTTCTTACTGCCAGTTTGCTCTGAAAGCTTTTGCCTGTTTTCTAAAGATTAATCAAGTTGTTTCATAGCAACAGATATAGGCTTTTGGTTTTTTTTCATTTTTGAACTTTTCTTTATTCTTTGGTATGACTGATTGTTTCATGGTGGACTTGAATAATCCAGGAAAAACTTGACTTCTTAGCATTAGCAGCTGCAGTAGTATCTCTAATGTATACTCTGTTCTTTAAGAACTACAAATTAGTGTGTTTTCTTAGAATAATAGCCACTTTTTAAAACCATAAAGTAAAAAAACATAAGAAAAGAAAGCTATTACATATGTGTACTCATGGAATTTATCACTAAACTTTTACGGATCTACCTAAAGATAGAGAAACCATCTCAATAATTAGTGACTGTGTGAGTAGAGAGAAGTGATTTTTTCTTTTGTTTTGTCTTGTTCTTAGGACGATGGGGATCTAGGAATGTTTGAAGGCCATAGGGAAGGAACCAGTGGAGAGAGGAAGATTGAAAATGAAAGGTAGAGGGGATAATTGAGATTAGAATGTGCTAGAAAAGACGGATTCAAGAGTATGTACAGTAGTATGTACAGTATGTACAGTAGCCTTGACAAGAAGAAGGACCACTTCATTATCAGTGACTGAGAGAAGGGGTGGGGAAGACGACGTTTATATGATACCTACTATGTGCCAGGTGCCATGATAAGTGCTTGTACAAATATTATCTCATTTGATCTTCACAACAAGCCTGTGAGAGTGTGAGAATGGCTAAAGGGTTAGAAATGGCCTCAATTTCTCAGTGAGGTCAGATATAAGGTCTTTAGATGATAGGGAGAAAGGAGAGAGGGCAGCAAGGAGAGCAGAAAAGATTTGGAATGACGGAAACTACTTGATGGGTATAGTTGTAGCCTTCCATTTCTTCTTCTTACTGGAACTGTTAGATATAGTTTCTTACTTCCCTATTCTTTGTTCCTAGTTCTCTGCTCTTTATTAGAAACTACTTATTAGATAATCTAGAAGATTTTTTTTTTTTTCATTTTTCTGGTCTTATAGATAACACAACAGTCTTCCATTGGTATAATATTGACTCTCTCAGAAATTATATATAAAGCAGAACCTTAAGGGTTTTGAGGTCTTTGACGGGAGTCTGAACACCCTATGAATGTGCTGCCCGCTGCAGGCATGGAGGCCACATACTGATGCTATGCCCTCTAATAACTGTTTTCCTCCTTTCCTTGGAAGTAGCAATAAAGTCTGTCAAAGTTATCTCTGTGCAAGATGATGTCATTCATGTAAATTCCCCTGGGCTACAGGAATCAATTTGGGAAAAGTAAAAGGATTGCCTTGGTGTAATTGAAGTTGGATAACATAAAGGTATAATATATCTTGCCAATATGACCACGTGTAACTTTATACAGTTCTGTTAAACAATACGTGAGTAGACGCAGAAGAGGTATATTGTAAGAGTGAACTGGGTCTGGAGTTTGGCTAGAGATGAGTGATAATAGCTCAAGGAAGTGATAAATCTAGATTAGATGACAATGTGGTGTTGACTTGATTAAATCTAGAGTCAGTATTGAAATAGTCTGTATTAGGAGAATCAAGGCAGAGTAACAGTAATGGCTGAAGAAAGTAGTGAGGGGTCAAGAGATTAGAAGTCTTTATGAGGATGAAGAATAGGTTTGGGAAAGATGAAGCATAGACAGGTAGAATAATAGAGGGTTATGGTCAGATAGAAACTGGATACCCAAGTCTAGGATACTTTGAGGGCTGCCCCTTCAGTGTAACTCTGGACTAGTGGAGCAAATGCTGATATAAAGCTGAGGACTTGTATGAGGAGCAGAGTTTGTACACGAGTTATGGGGAAAAGAGACATTCTTTCCTTAGGAGAAGGCTTGCAGGGTGCCAGATACTCTTTGGGACTGATTCCAGACACAATGAGAATGAAATAGTTTGAAAGCTGCAGACATGTAGGGAAGCCAGCTCCTCAATATATCTCCAATTTCCAGCTTGCTTACCTAAAGACATTGGAAAAATTTCCCTTAGGTGAGATTTGATCTGTGTTAGTATTCTCTCCAACAATCTGGAGTGATGCCTAAGAATTAGCACAAAAGATGCTTCAGGCTTAAAAACTCAAGTCACATTAGTGATTTAGATGAAGGAAAGTACAGTGGGTAATGGTGAGAACCCAATGGGAGCCATCAGTTTTATCTGTGCAGAAGCTTTAGAGTTTCAAGTAATCAAATTTGCCTGTTTTATCTGTTGTACTTGCCTCTACATTTTTTTTTTGGTGAAGAGCACATCTCTTACCAATAGCTGTGAGTGTTATGATCTATTTCTCTTTGAATTTTTTAATAATATGATCTTGAATATAGTGGTGGTATATCTACTTAGAATATATCCTGGAATATGGTATAAGATTTTGGTATCAGCCTAATTTCTGCCAGACTGCTTTCTAGTTTCCCCATCATTTTTTTTTTATCAAATAAGGAGTTTTTTCCCCTGGTTAATTTATGTTTTCCACTTTATGAAACACTGAGTTAGAGTTCAATTGTTTCTGATCCTCAGTTGTTTAGTTTATTCCATTAATCTACTCCTCTCTTTTTCTTAACTAGTATTAGATGGTTTTGACGACTTCTGCTTTATAATATGTCTGAAAATGCTATTTCTTCTACATCCCTATTTCTTTTCATTAATCCTTTTGCTATACTAGATCTTTTGTTTATCCAAATGAATTATTATTATGCCAAGTTCTAGGAAATATTCCCTTGGTAACTAAATTGGTATAGTATTAAAAGTGTAAAATAATTTTGTTCCACAGATGGAAATGTCCCCTCTAATTCCCCTTCCCCCCACAAACACAGTGTCCTGTCTTGTTGACCTGTTCCACTCCCTGTGTCCCTCAGTTTTCTGGTTTATACCAACAGTTCATTGGTAGTGGAGCTGTGAACTGGTATAGCCAGTCTTGCAATTAGCCACGTGGAATTATTCTTCCAAAATACACCCATATTATTCTTCATATTCTCCCTTCTCACTACTCACAAAGCAACCAACTTAGTTTGGGTCCTTACTGCCTTTCACTTGCAATTTACCTCCCTCCACATATTTTACAATTCAACTTTATGTGCTTATCTACTGATCTTGCCTTATAACACTCAATCTTCTATCTCTTTCCCTTTGTATTTACTATCTCCCATCCCCACAATGCTTTTTTCCACCACTGATGGCTCCTTTCAAGGTTGCTCAAATGCTAGCTTCTGCAGAAGGCCTTTCAAATACCTTATCTACTGAAGCCTTTTAAAGTAACTTTCTACCATCTCTCTCTCTATACACTCAATCCATGACGTCCTCAGAGGTTTTGAATAGTTTCTGTGGGTAGTATCATGAGGATGGTTTTAGGGAGGAGAGGTGTGAAAGATTTCTTTGCTGCAGTAGGAGCCCAATTGAAATTGGATAATATAAACTTACTGAGGGTCAATCAGCTTGTGGTTTCCTCCAGCTCCCTTTAGGAGTACCTGAGTAGAAGCAGAAGAGGCAGATGGAATGAATAATTCAGGGTTAGACTTTGTGAAAAACAAAGATGTGAAGGGTTCAAGAATAGAAGGCAATATGGAGTTTGGCTGGTTAACTATAGGGCTGAGATTGGAAAGGGAAGTCAGAGGAAGAATAATAGCCTGAATAAGTACTGGAGGTGGTGCTAGAGGGATTTGAGGTCAAAATAAGAATGAAGAATATATTTAGAAGAAGTAAGGCTTAAAGAAAGAAGTAATGATAGGACAGCAGTTCTCAACCTGTGGGTTGCGACCCCTTTGGGGGTCAAACGATCCTTTCACAGGGGGTCACCTAAGACCATGGGAAAACATATTTCTGATGGGCTTAGGAACCAAGACACTGCTCCTCTATCGTCTCCAGGCAGGTCCGCCCACATGCAGATACATCCACATATGAGTATTAAAGGGTCACGACATCAGGAAGGTTGAGAATCCCTGTGATAGGAAGTTATGATCAGATAGAAGGAAGTATTTTTTTCTCATAGGAATATTTGTGAGTGAAGGAGAGATCTAATTTGGGACCATTGGAAGCTGGTGTGGAGTAGAGGAATAAGACACAAGGCTTGCAAAGGTTTAAGGAAATAGGAATTTAGTATGTTTGAAGGAGGATTAACGTGGATTTTTAAAGTTCCCTTAGTTTAAAGGAAAAAATTGAGGAGAAAAGGAAAATGCTCTTTGAGGGCAGGTGAAGAAAGGCCTAGGGACTGATAGACAGCAGGTAACATGACCTGAATTGTGTGGTAAATTTTAAAACTGAATTTCAAAGAAGAGGAGGTAGCAAAGTGATGGTAGCAAAGGGAAAGTCTAGAAGTGGTAGAGAAGTGGTAGCAGTAGCAAGTAGCATGCTGATTCCTGCTCATTCCTCAAGTATGAGGAAGATGTAAGAGAAAAAGCAGAGCCAGCGCTGGAGAGGCTGACCAGGGATGGTGTCATCTGGTGAAAACCATTCTCTGTGCGTGCCAGAAGATAGAAAGAACATGACAAGAAGAGGGAAAACATGAAGGAATATATGTTTAGTTATGGAAAGGTAATTTTAGAGGGCATTAGGGAAGGCTCAGGTAGGGTTAAGCAGGATAGTGATGAGAGAAATTGAGGTAAGGCTTGGAGCAAGAAGTGATTTACTTTTAGGTAGCTGGTGATTGAATCTGGAATATAAGATCTATGAATGAAGATAAACTGGATGTGGTCAAACAGGAGATGGAAACTTCAACATCTTGGGTGTCAGTCAAGTTAAGTGGAAAGGAATAGATGAATTTAATTAAAGTGATCACTATATACACTACTGTGGGCAAGAATCCCTTGAAGAAATAAGGTAGCCCCCATAGTCAATAAAATGGTGAGAAAAGTAGTACTGGAGTATAATCTCAAAAATTACAGAAAAACAATCTGGAAATCATTCCAGGAAAATCATTCAACATCATGGTAATACAAGTCTATGCTCCAACACTGATGCTGAAGAGGCCAAAGTTGTTCAATTCTATGAAGGCCTATATCTTCTAGAAATAACATTGACAAAAGATGTCATATTCACTATTGGGGATTCAAGTGCTAAGGTAGGAAATAAAAAAAATAGAATACTAGGCAAATTTGGTCTTAGAGTAAAAAATGAAGCAGCAGAGGTTAATAGAGTTTTGTCAAGGTAACTCACTGGTCAAAGCAAACACTTTTTTTTTCCAACAACCCAAAAGGTGACTCTACACATGAACATCACCAGATGGCCAATATAGAAATCAGATTGATTATATACTTTGTAGCCAAAGATGGAGAGGCTCTTCACAATCAATTAAAACCTAGCCCTGACTGTAGCTCAGATCATGAGTTTCTTATTGCAAGAGTTAGACTTAAACTGAAGTAAGCAGAGAAAACTGTCAGGCCATTTAGATACCATACCTCGTACTGCTTGAAGAACCATGGACAGAGTTTTGCAATATGGCACAGGAGGCAGCAGTAACAATAGCAACAAAAGAACATTCCAAAGAAAAAGAAGAACAAGAAAGCAAAATGGTGTCTGATGAGGCTTCACAAATAGCTGAGAAAGAAGGAAAGGGAAAGGGAAAAGAGCAAGGAAAAGATTTACTCAACTTCATGTAAAATTCCAGAGAACAGCAAGAAGACATAAGAAGGTTTTCTTAAATGAGCAATGCAAAAAAATAGAAGAAAACAATAGAATGAGAAAAACAAGAGATTTCATCAAGAAAATTAGAGATATCAAAAAATGGGCATGACAGAAGATAGAAATGGTAGAGACAATAAAAAAACAATGATAGAGACAGAAACAGGAGAGATTAAGAAAAGGTAGCAGGAACATATAGGACTAAACAAGAAATATCTTAACATCACTGATAATCACAATGGTGTGGTTGCTAATCTACAGCCAGACATCCTGGAGAGTGGAGTCAAGCAGGCCTCAGGAAACATAAGGCTAGAGGAGGTGACAGAATTCCAGTTGAGCTATTTAAAATTCTAAAATATGAAGCTGTTAAAGTTGATGCATTAAATATGTCAGAAAATTTGGAAAACTCAACAGTGTCCGCTAAATTAGAAAAGATCAGTTGATGTCCCTATTTTTAAGAAGGGCAAAGCCAAAGAATATTCAAATTACCAATCAAGTTCATCAGTTGCATCCATTTCACACATTGGTTAAAGCTAAGATTCTGTAAGTCAGACTTCAACAATATGTGAACTCAGAATTAATAGAAGAGCAGGTTTTCGAAGAGGAGCATGAACTAGAGATCAAATGACCAAATTCCTGGATTGTGGAGAAAGTGTGGGAGTTCCAGAAGAACATCTACTTCTGCTTCACTGACTACACTAAAGTATTTGATTGTGTGAATCACAAAAAATGTGGCAAGCCCTCAAAGTAATTATCTTACTTGTCTCCTGAGGAAACTGCATGCAAGTCAAGAAGCAACAGTTAGAACATGGAACAACTGATTGGTTTAAAATTGGAAAAGGAGTATGACAAGATTGTATAGTATATATTAGATATTTATTTAATTTATATGCAGAGTATGTCATGTGAAACATTAGGCTGAACTAACCAAAAGCCAGAATTAAAGTTGCCAGGAGAAATGTCAACAATCTGAGATATGTAAATGATGCCATTCTGATGACAGACAGTGAAATAGAATTAAGAAACCTCTTGATGAAGATGAAAAAATAAAGCAAAAAAACCAATTGACATAAAAAAATATAAGATAATGGCCACTGGTCCCATCACTTCCTGGCAAATAGAGGGAGAAGAAATGAAAGCAGTAGAAGAGTTTCATATTCTTGGACTTGAATATCACTGCAGATGGTGACTACAGCCATGAAATTAAAAGGGGTTTGCTTCTTGGAAGGAAAGCTATGGCAAATCTGGACAGCATACTAAAAAGTAGAGACATCATCTTGCCAACAGAGATCTATATGGTTTTTCTAGTAGCAGTGCACAGCTGTGAAAATTGGACTACAAGGAAAGCGGAATGTCATAGAAGTGATGCTTTCAAATTGTAGTTCTGGGGAAGACTTTTGACAGTCCCTTTGCCAGCAAGAAGATCAGATCAGTCAATACTCAAAGAAATTAATTCAGACTATCCATTGGAAGGTTGATACTTTGGCCACATAATGAGAAGATAGGACTCACTGGAAAAAGCCCTGCCGCTGGGAAAGACTGAAGGCAAAAAGAAAAGGGGATGGTAGAGGATGAAATGGATAGACAGTGTCGTGGAAGCAATGAACATGAGCTTGGAAAGACATTGGGAGATAGTGCAGGATGGAAGGGCCTCATGTGCTATGGTCCAGGGGGTCATGAAGAGTTGAACAGGACTGAAAGACTGAACTATAATAACAGTAAACTTGTGACTAAACATCACAGGGATTGGGAGTGACAGATGGTTGGAGTTTGGTAGGCATAGTGAATAACATCAGGTGGGAACATCTCTAATAAAGGCGACAATTAATAGATCAGAACCCTCCAAACCTATGTGGCTTTGACTAGGGTCTTTCCTGAGGGCTCAGCATTGGGATCTACCTCCTTGGGGTTTGGCTTTAGGGCCTCTTCAAAATAAGGGCAGAGCAGTGCTACCTAAACATGTGTTACCGTCAAAAATGCTGTTGTAATGGTCAAAACTTTTGTGGTCCACTGGCTATAAATAGAATACTGTAACCTGTACATGCTATATCAGCCTTCAAAATCAGTCCCCAGTACAGTGTAGGATAAATCTTAGGGGCTCTCACAGAAGGTTTGACTTAAGTTATGCTTGGAAAGTTCCGTTGCACTCAACTCTAAACTTAGATGTCCTTAGTCCTAAAATTCCACCACCAGGGCTAAGAAGGGTACAGAATATGTGGGTGGATGAAGGAGAAGCTGAGGAATAGCTGGCAACTAGCTTTGTGTACCTCACACTTTTACCTGAAGTCATTTCAGTAAATTTAAGTCATTTCAGTAGATAACAGAGGCATGAATTTCCACTCTGCCCTGCAGAGAAGGAATGGAGAATGAAGCTAACCTTAGGGAAAGACATTTTGGAATCTTTTCCTACTAGAACAAGGCATTCTGAGGGATTCTGATGGAAGGACCACGTCTGCTAGTGTAACTTTATTTGATACGTATAAACTTATTTATTCCTATTATAACCTCTCCAGGTACAACTACTCTGATGGAAATTTCCATAAAAAGAAACAAATTATTTTCTCCATTTAATCAACCAATCAGGCTCCCTCCCCATTGCTGATTACTTAATGAAGTGACATTTAAATGCAAAAATTCATGATTGTAACCAATTCCTTATGCCAAAAGGGCTGTAATAGCTCTTGGCATATATATACACATATATATATATATAATGTATACACATACAATACTATATATAGACATATCCATATATGCGTGTATGTATATGTTTGCATACACATACATATATATGTTTATGTATACATATAAAAATGTATGTGTAAATATATCTTAGTTGATTTTTCTTCAACCATATAGAAGAATTTTTTGAAAAAATTTGTTGGCAAGAAGTGTCTTGCCAAGTATCTGAGCAGCTAAGAAAGCATGCAGTCAAGCAGATAAAAGAAAGTTGACAGAGAATTCGTTTCTCTTTTAAGACAAAAATAATTATTACAACTGTAACATAAGAAAAGAAAGTCAGAGTCTGTTTTCTATGACAAGGACTCCTATAACAGCAACTAAAGAGGAAAAAAAGTGAGCTCATGAAGACTTTGTGTTTTATGCTATTTCCATATGTACACTAATTGGGTCATTTTAAATTTTCATTTGGAGGGGCATATTGGTTCTATTTTCGTTGGGACAGACAGATGAGGAGGGTTTAGGACAGATTAGTTGTCCAAAGTTGTGTACTTTATTCCCCGTGGGGGTCATTATGGCAAAGAATTCGTTACTAGAGGCCAACATGTTAGTGATGAAACTCTCCAAACTTAGCTGGGCTTGTCCAACAGCTGCCTCAGCGTAGTACTTGAGACCTTTTCAGCCACTAGAATCTGCCAGAGCTTGCTGTCTGCTAGCATATTGTCCAAAATCCTGGGATCACTTGTATTTCAGGATGAGGCATCAGAAGGCTTCTTAGGACCATTTACGAGTTAATAATTTGTTTTTTAATTCATCCATTCATTGACCTAATAATCAGTTCATATGTTCAGCTAACACCTACTGAGCCACTGACAGATTCTTGAGTATTCCATGTCTAGCCTTTCATTTCTTAGGCGGATTCCATGGGTGGAACAAGCGTGAGCAAGAAGAGTACAAAGAGGAGGTAAAAACAAAATTGCCAAGGCAAATTGTGCCTGCCTTTGACTATGTATGGAAAGTGAGTGAATGAATGTGTGTGTGTGTGTGTGTGTGTGTGTGTGAGTGCGCATGAGCGTGCATGCACTGGGGTAAGGAGCTGAGTATACTGATATGATCTTTTCTTAGCTCTAATAAAAAAAGAGACCATTTAGAGAGTTGCAAAGTCATTTCTTGCTTCAATGGATACAGAACATGTCTCTCGATTTTCTAGGGTGATGTACCTACCTCTCTATATTTCTAATCATTGGAATATGGATTAACTCTGTCAGAGTCACTCCAGGGCTTTCATGGCCTTAAAAAAGGAATCTTCTAAAAGAAGAGGTACTTATTCCTTACTTAGTAGGATCAAGTTCACTGTTTGCCTGAAGGTTTCCAATTATAGCACATTAGTTGGGTCAGTTCTAAAAACTAAAAGACTTTGAAAATGAGTAAATATATCTCACATTAAAATTTCAAAACTGTCATTTTTTAATTTCATTATCATTGCAGAACATTTAAATACTATTTTAGATAATTCTTAAAAAATCATTTTAAGAATTATTCCAAGATTACAATTGCCTTTTAAGTGTTAGCATATTTTAAAATTAGCAATTTAAGATCAACAAAGAACATTTCTTCCCAAGACAGGTTAATTCATTTGCCAAGCATAAAAAAATGGTAAAATCTTATATTAATAAGAAACAAAGGCATAAAATCTGAACTTTAGCAATTCATTCATTCAAGGAGCTTAAAATCGAATCTAAAGGCTTAAGATTTTCCTGAAGGATCATCATGGAATGACTAGAAAGGAATGGCATTGGAATTGAGGATATTTTTGATGAATTAGCGGGAGCACCCTGACCATCAAGACAGGCTATGATCCAGCTATTTTTTTCATTCCACGTAATTCTTGTATATCCTTCTATAAATCCTTCATATCAGATTTAATTAACGTGTCGGAGTATATGCTCTGGGACTCAAAATGTTTATCAGGTAGCCCTTCATTTCAGCTTTCAAATAGACCATAGCCTCTCTTTTGGTCATATATGTAAAGGGCACTCTCTTTTATGCCTCTTCACCTGACTATATTTAAATTGCATCAAACAAGTTGAGCAGTAGGAAAAAATCTTAACCTAGATTCTGGGAGACTTGCACTGTATCACAATAATAAGTGTGCCGTGCTCTCACTGCATTAGATACCTTAGAAAAGAGATGCCAACCTCCAGCCAGAGTGCCAGTGGAAACAAATTAAGATGTAATTGGAAAATGTTTGTCAATGTGATTAAAAATACAACACAGCGTAGATAATGCTAATCTGTTGTTTTCTAACCTAATATGTGTGCAGAAGGGATCTGTTTCTAACCTAGTTTGATGCCATTAATCATGAAAGATACAAAGTTCGAATAAAATAGTCTCTGCCCTGAAGGAATTCATAGTTAAGAACAGTTAGACATGACTGAACAACAACAAATGTACTATTATCCTATTGGATTCCATTAACAGAGGGCAGAGAATAAGTTTGGATATTTTAAAATATTTGTGAAATAGCATTTTAGGATAAATTCAAAAAACTGCTGAAGAAGAGTAATTCTTAATTTTAAATGTTTTTTATTGATTACTACTATTTCTTACATCATCATAGTTATCCCAAGTATCCTTGTACCTCCTTCACTGAAAGAGCCTTCCCATATAACAAAGACTATTTTTTAAAGAGGAAAACATCAGAACAACTGATCAATACATTGAAAAAAATCCCAAACACATGTGCAACGTGTATCACGTGTGGACCTCTCACCATGCTGAAGGCATGGCTTGGAGGGGGCCTCTCATAACTCACACCTCTCAAACCTTACTTCATCCCAGACCCGCTTGATATTTAACATTTTGCTACATTCACTTCTTTCTATTTCTCTTGTTATAGGAATTGCGTATTGTTTTCTTGACTCTGCTTACTTCACTCCACATCAGTTCTTATATATTTTCCCATGATTCTCTATATTTATCACATGCATCATTTCTTATAGCATAGTAACATTCTATTATATTCACGTACCACAATTTGTTTAGCCATTCCCCAACTGACAGACATTTCCTTTGTTTCCAGTTCTTAATTATTACAAAAAATTTTTTGCTATAAGTGTATTTTGGTATACATAGAGACATTGTTCTTACTGATAGTTTCTTTTTTGTATAAGCCCATTAATCAAGTCTCTGGTTCAAAAGGTAGAGATATTTCAGTCACTTTATTTGTATGATTCCAAATTGTTTTTCAAAATGACTGTACCATTCCACAGCCCCCCAAATAATATATTAATGTACCTATCATTCCAGAACTCCTCCAACATTGGCTTGCCAGTTTTGTCATCTTCGTCAATTTGCAGGATGTGAGGTGAAATCACAGGGTTATTCTGATTTGCATTTGTCTTATAATTAATGATGTCAAACATTCTTCCATGTGCTTGTCAATATTTCAAAATTATTCTTTTGAGAAATGTTTGTTCATATCTTTTGATGACATATTCAATCAAAAAAGAAAATAGATGAAGCTATAAAGGGAAGGGAAAGGGGGAAAGATGTAGGAACTCTTGGTGATAAGGGCTTCATGGGAGACTTCTGTCAAACACTTAAAGAATGTTTAGTAGCCATACTTCACAAATCATTTTCAAGAACTGAAAAAGCACCCGGCCACAATTCTTTATAAGACAAATATAGTCCTAATACTAAAATGACAAAAGATAACACAGGGAAGGAAAACTAGGCCACCATCGTTAATAAATATTGATTCAAGAATTTTAAACAAAATACTGTCAAGCAGACTACAGACACCTGTCAAGAAATCATTCATTATGACCCATTGGGATTTAGGAATCTCCATCTTGTCGTCTGATAGTTTAGGTACTTCACATTTCTGAAGATATTCCTCTATTTTTTGTGTTCTCTGTTTTGTTAGGATGTGTTTACATAACATCTTCTGATTATTCTTTTTATTTTTTCAGGTTTTGTTGTTATTTCAGCTTGATCATTTGCTATTTATTGATTTTATTTTATGCATCCTTCTTTTTAAAGAAATTTGTTAAAGATTTATCAATTTTATTAGTTTTTGGAAAGAACCAGCTTTTACTCTTTGCTTTTTTGTTTTCAATTATCTATTTCTCTTCCATTTTAATATCTCCTCTTGTGTGTATTTTAGAGGGTTTTTTTTTTTTTGCATATTCAGTTCTTTAATTCTTTATTTTTTTTTTCTGTTTTGTTAAAATATGTTCTTAGGGATATGATTTTCCCCCTAAGGACTGCTTCAGTTGCATCACAGAGCTTTTGCTATGCTGTTTGATCATTATCATTTTCTTTCACATAATTATAGTTTCTATGATTTATTTTTACCCTCTATTGATTTAAGATTAAACCTCCATTGGAATCTGTTACTTTTTTTTTGATCATGAACCAATGACTCTTTTAAAAATGTTTTGGTATGTAAAGTACGCAGTTACAATTTCTATCTTTTTGCATTTCTTTGCAATATTTCTGTATACTAATACATCATTTTTAATAAAAGGTTTATGTGGTACTGAGAACTATATATATGTATGTGTGTGTATATATATATATGTATAGGTCTAGTCTCTAGGAATTTCCTCCGTTCTCTTTTTTAGTTCTGTTGTTTATTTTTCTATTAGACTGTACAAAACTGAGAGGTATTGAAGTCTTCTATCACTATTATGTTACTGTCTATGCAGTAGATTTTTGTAGATCATTTCATGTTTCTCTTGTGGATTTGGATGTGAAGACATTTAGAGCATCAGTTTATAACTAAAGTTGATCTGTTGTCTATGTTTCCCTTCAGCATAATGTGGTTTCCTTGTTTATCCTTTTTTTATTTTTCAATCATTTGTTTTTGCTTTGTTACATAGTATGATTGCATCTCTTGTATGTTTGGATTCAACGGACGTGTGGTAAAAAATATATTCCTATTAGTTTTATTTTATCATTATTTTTGTTTTTGTAAATGTGTTTCTTGGAAATAACAGGTTATAGGATTTTTTATTCTGATCCAATAGGTTGGTCTTTTTCATTTTATTGGATTGTTTAATCCAACTTTACTCCATTTGTTTCCAATATTGTTTTTTGTTCAAGTTATGAATTTCCCCCTCTCTTCCACTGTAAACACAGTGCCATGTCTCTTTGGTTACTTTTGCTCAGTCTTTTTAAGATGGTCTTATTCCTACTGATTCTTTTCCCTTTCCCTGTCTAGCCCCCTTTTATTAGCCCTTTCCTTTGGCTATTTTGTTTATCAGTTCTTTGTTCTATTCTGCTTTTATCTGCTTATTTATTTCTCTTCCTCTTTCCCCCCTCTCAGTTGGTCAAGTAGATTCCCTCTTTATTTCTTCCCTTTATTTAAACATGTTCATTAAATTTTCATTTTTCCCACCTCTTTCCAGAGAAGAATTCTTTCCTTCACTCTTTTCCCTATCCAATTCTCCCTTTCTGTCTACTCTAGACCCTCATTCTTTGGTCCCTGGCCCCTTTAATTTTCTGGTTTCTCTTTATTCTCTGTATTCCCCCTTGAATAAAAACTTTCACAGACCCTATCTCTGGCCTCTCCCTTCTAAGCAGTTTCTCTATCTTATAGAACTTGTCCCTATTATCTTCCTCTTCCATTGTACCTCAGTCCTAGAAAGATGACAGTTCCTGCAGGTGAGAGGGCAGAGGGTACTGCTCCCTGGCAGCCCCATCCACACACACATAGCCCAGACTGTGCAGCCTGCCACTGACTCTGACCCTGCCTCTTGTCATCTTCCTTCCCTGTTTGCCTCCCAGTCTTTCTGTGTCCAGGCAGGAGTGACCCTCCAGAGCTTCCACCTCCTCCTCGATTGATCTGTATCTACACAGCTTACTCATTCCTGTGTATCTGCTGGCATATTTTACTCCTCTCATTTCCACATTCTATTTGCTGGATAAATTTTACTTGGCGACTCACTATTTTTGTTGGTCTTTCATGTAACTAGCATTTGGTGGGAAGTAGTCCAAAGTGTGAATGTAACCTTAGTGTTACCTTTCCTTTTAAGAGACAGCAGTCAGAAAAACAGAGTATTGTATTTTATATATATTGAACAAACGTTTTGTCCCTAGACTAGAAATATTTGGGGGAGCAGCTAGATGACATTCTAGTTCTGTAACCCATTCTCAGAAGAGAACGCAAGTGCCAGCATCATGGTCTCTTAACTTACTCTCCTCAAGGAACAGGATCTCCTGGTGAAGGGTGAGCAGCATTCCAGAGATATTATCAGCGTCTCCTCTTGAGCCACCCAGTGATGCATTTAGATATCTATCCCATACTGATATCATCTATATGGGTGATGCATATGAATCACGGATTCAGGGTTTATACAGGAGGGATATAAGACATTGAGGCAGGAGGACAGTGTGGCTGAGTAACTAATTGTGGTAGCAAAATAAACATCTTCCTTTCCCGGTTATTTAAGGTTTTTTTTTTTAAAGTTCTTTCCCCCTTTTGTCTTTGGAGACATAATCAGTGCAGTTTCATACATTTCTTTCTTATCTTATAAGAAATTGTAGAATGTATTCTTTAGGAGATGGTGCTATTTCTTAATTCTTATAAAAACCATTGTATGTATAAAACTTTCCTCTGTCCTCAGAGTCAAAGTAGAATTTTTTGGACTGGACCTACGATTTCATTGGTGTAGTGAACTGGCAGTGGGTAAATGCCCTCCTGCAATTTATTGCTTTCAGCGTGCTGCTTGAATCACTTGAGGTTAAGTAACAGCCTGAGTCGCACAGTAAGTATTTATTAGAGGCATGACTTGAACCCTCTTTTTCCTTACTTGGAGTTTCTATGTCCACTACACAATGCTACCTCTTAAACTAGAAAATAATCCATTCCAATATTAGTCATTTTGAATTTATAACAAAGTCTTATTGAAGATTCAAATAAGCATTTGATTTGCAAATTATAATTTTTGAAATGATCATTTTATTTTAAGTATCAGTATCTGATAAACAACATGTGACTCCACCTTAGCGGTGTCATACATTTTCTTTGGGAAGTGCTACCTGTAATTTGGGCAGTGAACCCCTATGCCTCTGTCATCCTGACCACCCTGGCCCACCCTGGCTGGAAGATCAAGTGCATTATATTTCTAGAGCACTATGAAGGGAACTTGGAGTGCCGAGCCTCTCCATGTGTTCCGGATCTCACCAATAGTGTTCCCCTAATGATGAGAAGATGTGTCCCAGCTTTATTTAGCCACTAACAATCAGATCAGCTTCTTATACTATTAGTTTTTTTTTATACTTTAAAGGTATAAAAATAAACATACATACTCTAACATTTGGGGATATAATACACCACCACCTCCATCTCTGGGAAGGAGGAAGCTTTGGTTTAGCTTGGTTCCTTTATAGCATAGTCCCAGTTCCAAGTCCAAAGCCCCACTTTGGCTTGAGTCCCAGACACCCTAGCTTCTCAGGGCTTTCCTGCCAGGTTGGCTGGCTGCAACATCCCTCCTGCGATCCTGATTTTGAGGTTGCCATGGCTCAGTTCCAGGTCTGGTGAGGATTACTGCCTGCACCTGAAACTGAGAAGGTCAAATGGAACAGAACAGAGACTTCAGGTTCATTTATCAGAGCCACAGGGTGAAAGGGAGAACAGGAGAAGGAAGCTCTCCCCGCCATCACTCACTGGGTCAGTTCAGGGGGCCCCTCTAGAGGGTTAGCCTTCATCTTCATTGGAGGCTGAGCAGGAAAATGGGAGAATATTATAGTCTGTCCAATTTGACAATGCAGCCTGTTTGGCCCATGAGTCAATTGAAGGAGACTCACTTCTTAAATAGGCCTATTCACCAAATGGGTGTTGACTCAATCAGAGTGAGAACCTGAAAAGACCTTAGCTTAAAAAGGCCAAGGTCTCCCCCTGCATCCTGGGACATCTCCAGTTGTCCTGATCTATATCTGGCCACTGGACCCAGATGACTCTGAAGGAGAAAATGGGGATGGTGATGTTGCCCAGCCTCCCTCACTCAAATCCTTGGATTGTGAGCTCTTTGAGGACAGGGGCTGTCTTTTTGCCTCTTTTTGTATCCATAATTACTGGTACTAGAGATGTATGAGGTATTCAGGAAAGACTGTTACCTCTGGAGGGAGGGCTCCCAAGTCTTTTATTCAGGACTGCTTTATGCTTTTCATATCCATCTGCCACCCAGCTCTCACCCAGGGCTCCAAGAAGCTGCAGCACATGCAGTGGCCACAGCCCAGAAAATTGTATTGGCAGACAGGCTAAACCAGGTTAAGGGTAATCGACAGGCCCCAAACCGATTGGTGCATTTGCAGGGTATCCACCTCAAGCATGTTAAAGATGTACTCTAGTGTCATGGGAGGATGTAAACAATTTGTTCCAGTGCTCATGAAGGCAGCTGAACCAGATGCTGTGAAGCCCTTGGAGCTTGGTTAGACAACAGAGACACCCAGGTCATCCGCTGCATCCTGAGCCATCACGTCATCCTGACTTTTGTCTTGTCTCCACACTATGATGACCCTGGAAGAGAGAGTGAGGCTGACTGCTTCATGTATCTCTGCTTCACTGAAATCCAATTTACTCTTGAGTCAAAAGACATCACCCATATCATTTTACTATTGCAATGTTTTATCACTTGACTCTTCCCTCAGAGTCCTGGGGTGATAGGCAAGTGATAAAGCATTGATTGCAGATGGACAGGGAGAGAATCACAGCTCTGCACACAGGAGATCCAGGGTACAGAGTCTTCTTCTCACTGGACTGAAATAGCAACAAGATTCAGCAGCTCCACCTAACACCTCCCCCCCCCCATTTCTGAGCAGCCTTTCTTAAGAACCACACTTCTCACTTCCTAGCAGGAAGAAGGGATTAGAAAAGGTGCCCTAAAATTGTTTTATTTCCCTTAATCTTATGCTGACATGCTTACTGCAGCAAATAGGGATCCTACTCTCTTGTCAAAACATCAAAAAATGTACAAAAACCTTTACAAAGATGATTACATTCACCACTGATACATGGAATGGGCCTACTTATGGACAACAAGAAATCCAGTAGACTTGAAAGATGAACAGTTCTTGCTGCAAGAGAACTTAGTGGGCATCATATAAAAATAGTGGCCATGAGTGAAACAAGGCTGGCCAATGAAGACCAGGTTACTCAAATTAGAGCTAGATATTTGTTTTCCTGGAGGGGTCATCGTGATGGAGAATACTGTGAAGATGGCATAGGTTTTGCAATCTAAACTAATCTAGTCAATAAGCTTACATGCCACTCAAAAGGAGTGGATGACAAGCTCATGACAGTGCAGTTACCATGTGCAGCAAAGTGCCACACCACCATCATCCATGTATGTGCTCCCACCATGATGAATCCTGATGAGGCTAAAGGAAATTTTATGTGGGCCTGGAGACCGTTATTATCACTGTATGCAAAGAAGCCAAGGTTGTAATTCCGAGTGACTTTAATGTCAGAGTAGACCCAGACTATCAGATGTGGCTGTGGGTTCTTGAGGGAATGGAGTTGGAAACAGCAACAGCATACTTGCATGGGTTCTGGATAATGAACAATGCTCTCAAGCTCTCCCAGGCACCAATGGAATGAACCAGCCCTGTGTGCTTGCATGATGTTTTCAGTGTTGTTATTGGATGCCCTCAACAAGGACAAAAAAACCCTCAAAGTCAGCTGCCTCATTGAAGGTAAATTATTTAATTTGAAAAGGCTACAAATCAAGACTGAAATAAAGGGAGAGTTGGTGCATGACTTTTTGTTCACAGATGATTGTACACTCAAGGCAGCTCGGAAGCTGACATGCAGCAAAACATGGACTGATGCTCTGGCACATACTAATTTTGGCCTGGTAATTAGCACCAAGAAAACAGAGTTTCTCCACTGGCTAGCACCTCCTCTCCATGCACAGAACCATTGGTTACAGCAAATTTAGAAATACTGAATGCTGTGGATACGCTCAATTATGCTGGCAGTATGCTTTCTAGGGATATACACCTAGACGGTGAGGTTAACTCGTGCATTGCCAGAGTTAGGTAGGGGTTTGAGAGGCTCCAAAGGGAAGTGTGGGAGAAAAGAGGCACTGAGCTGCCTACCAAACTGAAGGTCCACCAAGCTGTTGTACTGACCTCGTTGTTGTGTGCCTGTGAAACTTGGACAGCTTAAAAGACTATTTCTCAGAGAACTCACACAAAGCAAGTGAAGTAATACAAGGACACTCTCAGAATTTCTCTGAAGAACTTTGGAATCAGTCGTAAGACACTGGAGACATTGGCATAAGAACATCCAGGGTGGCATACCTACATCAAAGAAGGCACTGTGCCCTACGAGGCAAGCGGAATTACAGTAGCTCAAAAGAAGCATAAAGTATGTAAATTTAAAGATATCTCCACCCCAAATGCTTGTAACAGGCTATCTGTGCCTGACCTTTCTGACCTTAGTAGAGACTTCCAAGCTTGTATTGGTCTGATCGGTCATAGTAAGACGTTGTCCTGATGGAATGATGTCATTTTAGTATCCTTGAATACACAGGATAATAACTACCCCTAGTGCTCAGTGCAGTGCCTGGTACATAGTAGGTGCTTCATAAGTACTTTTAGCTGACTGACTGTGTTATAACATAATATTCATTAACAGAGCAAAGAGAGCTGAGTATTCACAACACTTTAATAGAGGTATTGCAATAGCAAGATATTATTATTAGCTCTGAATGAATAAACCTTTATTTACAAGAGTTTTAATGTTGGAAACAGAAGTGTTAAATCTTAGAAAAAACTGAAATTCTGCATCAATTTGGAGGGAAAAGAATGCATTATGTAGTATTCTGTAGCATATAACCTTCCATTAAATAGATATGGTTATCTTGGAAAGATACAGCTGTCACAATGTAACCTAATCTTCTGCCGCCTTCTTGACCTAATCTGGCAGCAAACTGACTTCACGTGACAGTGGTTCTTCTAGTTTGTATGGGAGCTTTAGCTTTTAGTGACAGCTGACTAGAAAGCGGCAACAGCTAACATGCAAAATCAACCCTTCTCTTTGGTGAGTTCCCTCTGGTGAGTTAATGTTTCACCAAAGTGAATATTATTCACTATTCTGAGATGTTAATTTGAAAATCACATGGACCCTTCCAATGCCAGTGTAATGAATAGTAGGTGATTCTGCCTTCTTTGCCTTGAAAAGTCCTCTGTCATGCCTAGCTGTATTTTTTTCTTAGTCCATGGGGAAGAAAAATCAATACACACATGCATACACACACAGCACATATACATGTATTTAAGTAAATATGTACATACATGTTAACTTGTATTAATTTAGCTATTTTAAAGTAAGACAGGACAAGATGGTAGAGAAAAGGCAGCTCACCCGAACTCTTCAAAATTCCCCTTTAAACAACTTTAAATATTTCCTCAAAACAAATTCTGGAGTGGAAGAATTCACAAAAGAAGAGGGTAAAACAATTTTCCAGCATAAAACAACTTAGAAGTTTGGCAGGGAAGGGCTATGGCACTGATGTGAAAGTGGAATACAGACTGTGTCCCAACAAACTAGCAGCAGAACTTGGGAGTGACTGAATCCACAGCAGCAGTGACTGCTTCCAAAACTGTCACCCCACAGATGGTAAGGGGGTCATACAACTGAGCAGAAGGAGATTACTTTGCTGGTGCTGGCTACAGCACTCTGTTGCATTGCCCACACATGCATACTAGTGACAGTCCTAAATTGTAGTCCCAGGGTATAGAGCACAGGCCAGGAAAGTAGTAAACACACCTCTCCTTAGATCATACAACCTTAGGGGAACTGAAAGTTTACAAACTCCCAGAACTAGCTGCACAAAAATAATGAAGCTTGGGACAATGCCCCCTTCATCCCAGGTGCAGAGCTCAACTTTAATATAAAATTAAAAGTCAAGAAATAACCAGGAAAAATGAGCAAACAACAAAAAGAACAAGAACAAAAGATCTTGACCATAGAAAGTTAATGTGGTAACAGACAAGATCAAAACACAAACTCAGAAGAAAACAAAGTCAAATCTGCCACATGCAAAGTCACAAGGAAAATGTGAATTAGTCTCAGGCACCAAAAGAATTCATGAAAGAGCTCAAAAAGGATTCTAAAACTCAAGTAAGAGAGGTAGAGGAAAAATTGGGAAAAGAAATTGCAATAATGCAAGAAAATCAAGAAAAAAAAAGTCAACAGCTAGGTAAAGGAGGCACAAAATAATACTCATGAAAATAATACCTTAAAAAACATAATAGGCTATGTGTTAAAGAGACATAAAAATCCAATGAAGAGAACTGTGTCTTAAAAAGCAGAATTGGCCAAATGAAAAAAAATAGATAGAAAAATTCACTAAAGAACTTCTTAAAAAGCGGAATTAGAAACCTGGAAAAAATGTACAAAAGTTCACGGTAGATAAAAACTTCTTAATTACTGGTATTGGTCAAATGAAAAAGGCAGTAGAAAAGCTCACTGAAGAAAATAATTCCTTAAAAATTATAAATGAGCAAATTGGAAGTCAATGACTACACAATACATTAAGAAGCAATAAAACAGAATGAAAGGAATGAAAAAATAGCAGAAAATGTGAAATATTTAATTGTTTGACCTGGAAAATAGACTGGGGAGAGATAATTTAAGTATTGAAATACCTGAAAGCCATGATGAAAAAAGAGAGAAGTGACATCATTTTTCAAGAAATTATCAAGGAAAATTGCCCTGAGAGCCTCAACCAGTGGGTGGAAATGGAAAGAATAGAAATAGAAATAAAAATGGAAAGAATCCACTGATCACCTCCTGAAAGAGATGCCAAAATGAAAACTCCCAGAAATATTAGTGTGAAATTCAAGAGCTCCTAGGTCAAGGAGAAAATATTGCAAGCAGCCAGAAAGAAACAATTCAAATACCGTGGAGTCACATTCAGCATAACACAAGATTTAACAACTTCTACCTTAAAGAATCAAAGAGCTTGGAATATGATATGCCAGAGCAGAGGTTTGCAAACTTATTTGACCTACCGCATCTTTAAAAGAAAATGTTCAGTGTCCCACCCTGGATATCTACTTTCTTTAACCTTTAGCTCTTTTTTTTTTTTTTGGTAATTTGCATCATTTAAAAAATATATATAAATCTTTTTTTAAAAAAAAGGATGCATCATAAATTTAATAATTTATTGTAAATTTGTGGGAGTTTTGTGCATTGAAATTTTGATAATATGATAATGCATCATGTACCTGTATAGTATTGTATTGAAAACAAGTCATTACACACACACATTCCTGCCAATGCTTGCTGGACTTCCTGACTATGCAAGACATGCTTGCCTGCCAAGATTTGCTTGTTAAGACCTATTGGCAGACTTGACCACTGATCAGTTGTAATTTTCATTTTATGTTTATTTGGAAAATAATGTAATCACTATAACTTTAACTCTGTTACACAACAAATTAAACTTTTAGGAACAGTTTTTCAAAATTTTCTTCTCTTCTTTTCTTATGCTTTCACCACCCTCTTATTTTAATTCAATGCCCTCTCCCCAATTGCACCTGGGGCTACTACTGCCCTCCTGGATCATTCCAGCACCCCCAAAGGGGAGGTATCACCCACTTTGGAAACCTATGTTCCAGAGGGCACCCCCAAAGGGGAGGTATCACCCACTTTGGAAACCTATGTTCCAGAGGGCAAAAGAGCTAGGATTACAACCAAGAATCACCTAACCAGCAAAATTGAGTATAATCCTTTGGTGGAAAAATGGATATTCGATAAAATGGAAGACTTTCAAGCATTCTTCCTGAAAAGACCAGAGCTTTCAAATATAAGACTCAAGAGAAGTATAAAAAGCTAAGCTGGAAAGATAAATCATTAGGAATTCAATAAGGTCAAACTAGTTAAATTCATCCATGGTAAAATAACTTAGTAACTCCTAAAAAATTTATTGTTATTAGGGCAGTTAGAAGGAGCATGCATAGACAGAGAGCATGTGTATAAATTGAATATGATGTAATGATTAACTAAAAGAATAAAATTAAAGGGTGAGAAAGAAGAATGCAATGAGAGAAGGGGAAAGGGAGAGGTAGAATGGGATAAATTATCTGACATAAAAGAAGGGTAAAACAGCTTTTACAATGTAAGGGAAGATGAGGGAGGTGGGGGAGACACATGAACCTTAATCTAATCAGAATTGGCTGAAAGAGGGGATAACATACATACTGAGTTGGGTTTAGAAATCTATTTTGTCCTATAGGAAAGTAGGAGAGGAAGGGGATAAGAGAAGAGGGAATGCCCAGAGAACAGAGGGTGGTTTGAGGGAGATAGTATGCAAAAGCAAAACACTTCTAAGAATGGAGAAGGTAAAAGTAGGATAAATAGGGGGAAAATAGGATGGATAATAATAATCATAGTAATAGTAATCATGGTGAAAAAAATGTACGGCAAGTTTCTCTGATAAAGGTCTCATTTCTCATATATAGAGAACTGAGTATATATATAAAATAAGAGCCATTTCTCAAGTGATAAATGGTCAAAGGATATGAACATGACGTTTTCAGACAAAGTAATCAAAACTATCTATAGTCATATGAAAAAATGCTATAAATCACTATTGACTAGAGAAATGCAAATCAAAACAATTCTGAGGTACCACCTCACATCTATCAGATTGACTAATATGAAAAAAACACAAAATAACAAATGGTGATACGGGATTGGATGATTTATTCCATAGCACAATTGTATTATTGTGCTATGAGAAATGAGGAGGAGGATGCTCTCAAGAAAACCTGGAAGAACTTACATGAATTGATGCAAAGTGAAATGAACAGAACCAGGAGAACATTGTACACAATAACAGCAACACTAACCATATGATGATAAACTGTGACTGGTATTCTCAGCGATACAATGATCCAAAACAATTCCAAAGAACTTGTGAAAAATGCTAACCATTTCTAAAGAAAAAACAGATGGAATCTTTTTTCTTTTTTCCTTGTCTGTTTTTTTCTTTCACTACATGACTAATTATGGAAATATGTTTCCTATGATTGCATATGTATAAACAACCTATAGCAAATTGCTTGCCTTCCCAATGAGAAGAGAGGGAGGGAAAGAAGAAAAAAATTTTGAATTCAAAAATTTTTTAAATGAATGTTAAAAATTGTTTTTACGTGTAATTGGGATAAAATAAAATATTAAATAAATACTTTAAAAATAAAGTTAAGGGGCATAAACCATCCTGGCAAAAGCAAAGAATGGGCATATATCAATTATTTTCCAGAAAATACAAAATCATTAAGCCAATTCTGTTTAAATTCCCATTTATGGACTTCTCTGGGGAAAAAAAAAAAAAAAGGATTGTAAAAGATTGGGTGAGAGGAAACTTTTTGTCCATACTTGCAAAGCTATACTTTTTAAAATGAGCAGCAAATTCAGGATTTGAGCTTCTAATGTTCATTCATACTAGACATCTGTGCCTGAGATATAATTGGTTCTCTCTCTATTATGCAGTAAATTGGATCTATATTAAAGACTTCTACCTGAATTTCTTTAAACATAGCTACATTTTTCCCCTCAGCATTCTAGAATGTATTCAAAAGGTTTAGGGATAGCTTCCTCTAATGTCATCAGCCTGAGTCATTCTTCTAGTATATCACCTCCCTCAACAGTTAGCTGCCAGTGGTTAACATTCCATTTCCATTTAACCAATTGATATCAATTAGCTTTCCCAAAGTAATATTTACTATAAAGATATAGCAAGAACAGAAATACAAGCATAATCTCCCATACATACACACCTAGAAAGAACACTTCCCATATTCTACCTTTGTCCTGGGGAGAATGGGCTCAGGACTTAACTAAGTTCCTAAATAGCATTTATCCCATTAAGTTCACTTCTAAATATGGCATACCTGCTGAATGAGTCTATAACCCCATGCTTAGCATACCTGAACCAGTTAAGGAATCTCTGAGAATGCAACTCAAGAAAAAAAAGGACATCTGTTACACATCATTGTGTCTCTCTAGAAGTAGAATCCCCAGTCTTTTCTATGTAAAACCCTTCCCACATTTCCCACATGGATATATATATATATATATATAAAATTGGAATATACTGGAAGTCTGGTTTGAGAATAAGTTTGGGTATGGCTTTAAGAGATGACATCAGCTTGAAAACACAAATATGAAAAAGAAAAGCTCTGATAAGCCCAAAGACCCCAGTTTTTGGGGTAAGAACTCAATATTTGACAAAAACTGCTGGGAAAATTGGAATATAGTATGGCAGAAACTGGATATAGATCATCATCTAACACTGTACACCAAAGTCAAGACTAAATGAGTGCACGATCTAGGTATAAAGGCTGATACTGTAAGTAATTTGGGGAAGCAAAGAATAGTTTACCTGTCAGATTTATAGAGTAAGGAAGACTTTATGACCAAAGAAGAGATAGAGAACATTATGAAATGCAAAATGGATAATCTTGATTACGTTAAATTGAAAAGCTTCTGTACAAACAAAGCCAATGTAACCAAGATTAAGAGGGAAGTGGGAAACTGGGAAAGAATTTTTACAACCAGTGTCTCTGATAAAGGCCTCATTTCTAAAATATACAGGGAATTAAGTAAAAT
>CM053591.1:4024937-4079621 GCA_028646515.1 Pseudochirops corinnae | reverse complement strand
GTCAAAGGATAGGAACAGGCAATTCTCCACAGTAGAAATTAAAGATATCTATAAGCATATGAAAAAATGCTCTAAATCACTCTTGATTCAAGAAATGCAAATCAAAACAACTTTGAGGTACCACATATCACCCATCAGATTGGCTAAGATGACAAAACAGGAAAATGACAAGTGCTGGAGATGATGTGGAAAGATTGGAACACTAATGCATTGTTGGTGGAGCTGTGAACTGCTACAACCATTCTGGAGAGCAATCCGGAACTATGCCCAAAGGGCTATAAATAATTGCCTACCCTTTGACCAAGTAATGCCATTCTGGGGTTGTATCCCAAAGAGATCATAGAAGTAGGAGGAAGACCCATATGCACAAAAATATTTATTGCAGCTCTCTTTGTGGTGGCAAAAAACTGGAAATTAAGGGTGCCCATAAATTGGGGAATGTCTAAACAAGTTGCGGTATATGAATGTAATGGAATACTATTGTGCTATAAGAAATGGGGAGGCACTGTATTCAAAAAGCTTATGACTTTGTAAAAAAACAAACAAATCATGCATTTAAATAGGGGAACACAATCAAGAAAATTTAGGTAGAATAAGAGATAACAAAAGTAGCAAGTGGCATTGGCAAAAAAAAAAAGGTCTTCATATTCACCTACAGAGGCTTATACAAACTGATGCTAAGTGAGAAGAGCAGAACCAGGAAAAATTTGTACACAATCATAGACATATCATATGTGTGACGACCAACCTTGATGAACTGGACTCTTCTCAGCAATGCATAGTTATAAGACAACTCTACCAGTCTCAACATGGAAGGAGATACCTACATTCAGAGAAAGATCTAGAAAGAACGGAGTTCAAATGGAGACTGAAGCAATCTACATGCTATCTTTCTTTTTCATGTTTGGTTCTCTTTTTTTTCCCTATTGTTCACTCCATTGGTTACAACCCTTCTATACAACCAGACTAAGGTCCAGTGTGAAAGTATTTGCAGATCCTATACTTGACTGCATGCCGCCATGGGAGGGGGGAGAAGGAGGGGAGAAAATTTGAAACTCAAGGGATTGTGGAACTGAATCTTGTAAACTAAAAGTAAATAAACAAATCAATTTTTAAAAAAGGGAAGCTCTAGAAATAGCTTCATTAAAAGGGGAGTTAGATAAGTGGAGAAAGCTTGGGCAACAATGTGGATAAAGCTGTACCTAGGGTAAAACTCAGGTAGACCTATTTATATAGGGGAGTAAACAGTCATATGGTTAATTAACATGTCTGAGGGAAGGGGAAAAGAGAAAAACTGACCTGGAAAGGCTCCGGAAGTGAAATAGCCCACGAGGCATTAATTTTCTATTGTATTCAATCTAACAGTAACATAGCCTATATTATTGCTAATTTTGTTAACCAGTTGGAAGATTTATGCTATGAATCATGCTTATTTTACTATTGTGGTTTTAAAATTTATGAGAGGAAAGCAAATTGTATTCAGAATTCACTTTCACTTGGAATTAAAATTAGTGAGTAATTATCACTACTTGCAGGGTTCTCTTCTGCTCTTTAAGAGATCAACAAGTAAAGGCTCATATCTGCTTTGCTCCGAGATTATTGAATAAGGTGCAAAAAATGCATCACTACACACTTTGGTATTGAGTTCTCCTTGTATGGAACTGAAGAGCAGCAGTTGTTTAAGGGATGAAGATCGTCCCAGAGGAGATATGAATCCCTTGCACTAAATGCTTTAGGATTATTTCTTCAGGGCAGATACTGTTGGCTAGTGTGGAGTGAACAGTGGATGACCCATAGGGAATGCACTTGCTATACTTGAGCTGCGATTTACTGAGACTGGTTTCAGTCCTTTGAGGGAATTGTGTCACTATTTAGCAGTATAGAGAGATTGTATCCTTAGCTAGTATTTTACCCAGGAGGAACCATCTGTACATTAATGAATAGGACTTTTTGCAAAATTAAGAAAGATGAATTTTGACTAAAAGAAGGGCAGAAGGAACTACAGGTGAAGAGGTGCTGAATGGCCTATGTAATATATTTTAGGGTAACTTCATGATTTTATTAATTCAATTTTGTGTTTCTTAACTGTTTCTCGCCTTCCCCCAGCTTTCCCAGCCCCAGCCTAAAGGTATTTCCTCTCCAACCATTAACGCTTCATTCAAGGTACTACCTCCTTTTGTCCTAGCAAACCAAACCCATCCACTTGCAAATCAGGATGGGAACATCTCATTTGACCTGACCTCAAATCTGACCACTGCTCAACCTTATGACGTTTCAGGACTCAAACCACACCCTCCCGCCCCTTCCCTCCTGCTGTTTGTCCCAGTGTATTATGGGTAAAACATATGCACAGTTAATGTCAAGGGTGCATGTCCCTTTAAGTATTAACCACTCCCTGGTCCCTCCCTAACTCCACCTTTGTACACCTCATTAGCCTAATGAACTTATGGTTGACAGCTTTGTATCTTTAAAAATGCCTCTCTGGCTCTTAGAACTTCACAGACGGCCCTTGGTAGCTCTTGCCTTTTCTGGCAAGTCAGGTAGGCATTCTAGTAGGCCATCTGCCCGCTGCAGAGCGTCACACTTCCACACTTCCAAACTTTCTCTCACTCCCCCCCTTGCCCCTTGCGAGCTTTTCCTAGCCAGGTTTCCTCACCCTACCCCTTTTTGTCCTGTGAATCAATAAAGTTTTGTAAATCTACTAAAAGACAGCTGAGCCTGTAATTCTTTTCAGATGCAAACCTAGAAAGGATTTCTCATTAGAAATCCCCCCAAAACCTGTCCCGCATCAGAGGGACTATGCATTATGTTACCCTGTCCTCATTAGTCTAATTCAGAAAAATCCCAACTGTGATATATATATAATATGATAGATATATGAGATATATATATATATATATATATATATATATATATATATATATAAAATATGTGTGTGAGCAAATACTAGGTAGCATATAGGTGTATATGAAGATAAACATAATACGAAATACAGATATGTGCATATATACATTCATATGTGGATGTATGTACATAGAGAAATGTATATACATACACATATATGTGGAAAGATACAGATACATATACTATTCAGTACTATCATGATAAATTTTGATAAATTTCATTTGAGTTGAATAATTAAGATTACTTCATTTTCATTAGATAGTGTCAAAAAGTCAAAGAAATCACCAAGATTTAATAAAATGGGATTCATTACTACCATATGACCCAGAAAGGATGTATTTTGTTCAAAAGCAACAGAGCTGATAGCAGGAGTGACAAGGTAGCACTGTATTCAAAAAGCTTATGACTTTGTAAAAAAACAAACAAACCATGCATTTAAATAGGGGAACACAATCAAGAACATTTAGGTAGAATAATCGAGATAATGAAAGTAGCAAGTGGCATTGGCAAACAAAGCAGGTTTAGCTGTTATTCAGCTCCCAACCCAGAAAACCTATCTGAACATACTTAGACAACTGATACCCCACCCTTCTGTACATCTTGGTATGGCTAAATCCTTTTTATGGACTTGGTTTTCCATTTCCAAGAAACTTATTTCCTCTCTTCTCATGGGACATGGTTCTCTTTTCAATTTGTATTTAAAACAGAAGTTGAGCAAAGGCAAAGAGAAAATAGCAATGTTTGGCTCCTGCTTATAACCTCTGGGTGATGTCACATTGCATTTCTTTAGTAAGAATATCTTGACCTTCAGTTATTGCGCATCTTGCAAAGTACAATATTTTCTTTAGTCCACTTTGACCAGTGGTTTTAAATTAGCTCCAAGTCCTTAGATTCAGTCTGAACCAAAGCTTTCATCTTTCTAAAACAAGGAATGTTCTCTCTATAATCTCTTCATTTGTAACTATTAAATAAAATGAACATAACTTAACATTTCTGCAGGCCAACAGATTTTTGTAGAAAGTAATACATATAGAACAAGAAGCTTATACATGTGGCTAACTGGGAAAGAGACAAAATCTTTTGCTTTTTTTATATGGTAGAAAGTGATTACAGATTTAGTTTTTACCCTTCACTGGGCCCTTATTTTTGAATTGCTGCTCCCAATCAGGGCTAACCAGTTTCTCTCCATGCGGTATTTTATCATCTTCTATCCCACTAGCTTTCCTTACTATTTCTAACTGTTTACTCACTTTTACTGTTCTCACTCTCCATTCTGAAGCCACACTGACTTTCAGGGAGACAACCATCTTCCAGGTGAAGGATCAGTCCATTAAGAAGGACTCTGGCAAGAATCTTGCCAGCAATGACTAAGACAAAGGACCCCATACCTCATGATTGTCACAAAACATTATATTTTCTTTACCTTTAAAGAGAGGGATAACAGAGACATCCTTGAACTCCTGGGGAATAACCACCTCTTACCATATAACCTAGAAAATTTCAGTCAGCTTTTGTATATCAGTGGACCCCCTGCCCTGTACATTTAATCTGGAATAGGATAGGCACCAAGTGCTTTGACATAGAAGAGGAGCCTAATGGCATTCAAAATCTCTTCAGTTGGAAATTTGGCTACAGAAGGATTGACTTCCATCTGAGGTATATGGTCAGTGGCTTCAGCATTGATTGATGATGGTCTGTTGAGAAAATTATGGAAGTGTTCAGTCCATCTCTGCAGGATTATGTCCTTATCACTAATCAATATGGCTTCATCAGCACTAAGTAGTTGATGCATCATAGATCTTTGGCCCATAAATAGCAATCAAAGAGTCATAAAAATAATTTGGATTGTTACTATCAGTGTAAAACTGAATTTTATCTGCTGTCTTACTCCAAAGGAAAGTAAGGGAGAGAAGAAGTATTAGACTGGCTACCAGAGTAAAAATCTACAGAGCCATTATGCTGACTTCATTGTTGTGTACCTATGAAACCTGGACAGTCTACCAGCAGCATTAAAGGAAACTGCATCTCTTCCATATTAATTGTCTTAGGAAGATCCTGAAGATCACCTGCCAAGATAAGGTACTGGGCACACTGAGGTCCTTTGCAGAGTGGACTGGCTGTGTTCTTCAAATGCCAAATGTGTGTTTGGCTCAAAGATTGTTTTATGAAGAACTCAAATAAGGAAGGTGCTCACATGGTGGTCAGAAGAAGTGGTACAAGTATTCTCTCAAGGTCTCTCTGAAGAACTTTAGATGCTGGCAAAGGACCACCCAGCATGGCACACCCACAGCTAAGAAGGTGTTGTGCCCTATGAGTGAAGCAGAAATGTAATAGATCAAAAGAAACATGGGATGTGCCAAGTTAGAGATATCTCCACCCCAAATGTTCATATGGTGTATTTGTGCCCAACCTGTGATAGAGCGTTCTGAGCTTGTATTGGTCTGCTCAGTCACAAGTCCACAAATTAGGAGTTTTAACACTGCCTTTCTTTTAAAAATTTAATTTAATTTTTAATTTATGGAATACAGCAAGCATTTCTATAACATGACACAATAAAAATAGAAGATTGTACATGAAACTGGAAATCTGTCGTGTAAAACTTGCTATTCCTTTTAAATCTGTAATAAAGTTATCAAGTAAATTTCTTCTCTTCCTCTTTCCCCCACCCCCAGCCTAGAGGTGGCTACCATTAAACACAAACGCATATCTCCACGTGAAACAGCTGTATAAATACTTGTATTTACCAGTTCTTTCTCTGATGCCGATGGCGTCTTCCTCCATGTGTCCTTCGTAGTTAGTTTGCCTATTTACAATCGTCAGAATTACTTAGTTGCTCCAAGTCATTCTTAAAACAGCATGATTGTTACTGTACAACATTCTCTTGGTTCTGCTCCTTTTGCTCTTCATTATTTTATTCTGGTCTACCCATGTTTGTCTGAGATCATCAAACTCATCATTTCTTATAGCCCAGTAGAATTCTATCACAATCGTACACTACAACTTGTTCAGCCAATCCCCAATTGATGGGCATCTTTACAATTTCCAATTCTTTGCCAACACAGAGAGCTGCTATAAATATTTTAGAACATATATGTCCTTTCCCTTTTTCCTAATCATCTTTGGATACAGACCTAGCAGTGGTATTTCAGGATCAATAGCTATAGGCAGTCTAATAACTCTTTCGGAATGAATATTGCCTTTTTCTTCACAATTTTAGCTTCTCTTCCCAAATCTGTCCCAAAATCAGACTACCTTCACCCTCAAGGTCAGAAAACTTTGCATTCCCTTGCAAAATCAGCAACAGTGTATTTGACGTATACAAATATACAACATTAACAGCAAACATCAATGCTTCAAAAGTGGTGATAATGAATGTCTGAGCATCTCAGGTAGTCATCTCCGGGGCCTGACACAAACACACACAAAGAGCTTAGGAAAAGAACGGCAGAGTGCCAAGTGCATCAGCCTATTTCAGTAACTACATGTCAGTCACATGGAGGAGCTGTGATATGTACATGTCACAGCAGTGCACTCTTCATAGCTAATAATCAGGACAAGCAGGCCTATAAAAGACAGAACATGCTTAAGCTTTAGCAAATATGGAAATATGTAACCCAATCTGTGATGGCTCCACCCAGCTCGGTTTGAGTAATGACAAAAACAGAGGGGCTATGTGGTGAAAGGGCCAGGTCTGGTCTGCTCGTCCTTTTTGTTTAAATATGTGGACCCTGACAAAGAGTACAAGTTGTGGCACAATTTGAGCACAGGGACCAGGCTCCAGAGGAAAAGAAATTATGGAAATTTGTCAGGCATGTCTAGCCTCACTCTCTGCTGAGAGACGTGTCAGCTGGAAGTATTTGCTTTCTCTCCATCCTCTGAGACTTCAAAGTCATTAGTTAGCGTGGTCTTTGTCCAAACAAAAGCAAACGTGGTTGAAAGTCTACAGCATCATTTCTGGTGGAGTTATACTAATGTGTTAGAGGTTCCATATGCTTCCTCCACTAAGACTTTTGTTCTGGTCTCAGTATTTGTAACATGATCAACAATCTGCAAATGAAACCCTCAGAATATTGATTTTCTTGAGGATGCTAAGGTGTAGTTCTTGATTTAAGAAAAAAAAATATTTGCCAAAGTTAACATTTCCTTGAGTAACTTGTTCTCAAACTGCCTGTCTTGAACGTAATGGATCCTGGTAAGGAATCCATCCATTGAGAAATAATTCTCCCCACAGTACTCTAGCTACTGGGGATGTTTTTTGATTTCTCTTTGGGTACGTTTGTACACACTTGGTGAAATGGTCAGTCACTATTAAGATAGATATTCTTGCTATTTCCATCCAAAGAGAGGAATGAATGTAGAGAATTCCAAAGGCTTTCTAGAACTTACATTCTCCCAATATATAGCATGAGTCGGAAGCACTTTTAACACAATGGGCATGTCCCATACTTCTTATTGCTCTTAGTAAAGAATGACTCTCTAGCCTACCAGGCTGACAACAACTGCACAGAAAACTAATAGTGTGCCTGAGTTGCACAGGGAGATACGCCTGCACACATGAGCCCGTTCATCACAATTCTGAAAATGTGTTCATGTTTTTCAGCCCACCTATCTTTCAATGGCTCTGTCGGTTTTAAAACAATCCAATTTTTCTTACACTTCTCTTTGATTCTCTTCAATCATGTAGGCACAAATGAGGTCATAAAAGCACTTTAGCAATAGAATCAGAGTTCTTAACAAATTTGTGATCCTAACACCCACAGATCTCAAAGACACAACTAATTCAGGAGCTCTTCTGTCTTTTCTGGGTGAGTGCTCACAATCTGTGGAGATACCATTTGATTCATGTCCTCATAGAGGCTCTTTAAAACTGGTGCTTCTAATTTGAAAGCTTCAGGCCACCTCTCTAGCTGACCCAGCACTTTCCTCAGTCTTTTTTCAGGTTCTTCCCAAAGACAATCATGCATCAACACTTACAGGTATTTCATATCTCTGACTATATTCTCCGTCAGTTGTAAAATGGTCGGAACTCCCAAGATGACTTGAGGCATGTGCTCAAACTGGTGAAGTCTACAGATAAAAGCAGTCTTCTTGTTGTCCTCTACCATAGGAACCTAGTAGGAGCTACTATTTAAAACAAACGCTGAGGAAAACTGAGCATCTAATACAGTCCAGGGCATCTTAAATCCCTCACATGGTATACACATCCACTTTAACTGCTTTGTTCAGAGTGTGATAGCCCACACAGATGAATGGTCTTCCATTTTTCTTCCATGACACCACTAAAAATGACAAATATGGTCTTCTTGATTCTGTAATGATTACACTACTAACCACAAGTTCTTTGATACAGTTTCTGAGGTCTTGCATTATAGAGAAAATAATCTTACTGAGCAGTTCCCTGAATGGTTAGCAGTCAGTGATGTGGTGTCTGATTTGTTCCTTGGGCATATACTGCTCCCCACTCAAGCAATGAGAGCAACGCTAGCTTCTTGCTTTGTTTTTGGTCTTTTCCCTTGCCTTCTGTCTTTTAGCTTGAAGTTGGCCATCAATCTCTTCAGGGCTTGTGGATTTCCTTACTCAGCTTTTGGTCTCTCTTCCTCCCTGCCTTTGTTCATTGGGCTACAGCAGCTGCTGCTAGAACTTTGATACATTGTAAAGGTATTTTCTGAAGATGTCTTGGTTAGAAAGACTGGGATAGGACAGATCTTGACGGTAACTGCTCAGCAGAGCAGAGCAGAGCATCACGCATTCTCAAGCTTTCGCAAACTTTAATGTGCTTTATAAATACTAGTTGATACTGTTATCATTATCTGTGCTGGTTTTGTTGTTGTGTACCCTCACCTTTGTGAGATCTTGTGAGTTCAGAAGGGATTGCTCCATAAGCAACTGGTGAAGTCATACTTCTTATTTGGGGTTCCAGGGTAATCTCCTTCTCCATTCTCTTCTTTCCCTTTGCTTGGGACATCCTTGGAAGTCAATCTCTTCCTCACCAGCTCTGAGGTGCAGCTTCATTTGTGTGTCCTTCCTGGCCACAGTTGTAGCAAAGGGCAGCTCCATTGTAAATCTTGTCACTAAAAGAACTGAGGAATGAGATAAAAAATAATCAACAGACAAAACATATCCTTTCTCCAAATCATGTTCTGGCCAGCACCCATTATGTTTAGCAAGCCTACTGAGACTATGTCATTTTTCCCCTGGAATATTCATTTTGTGTTAAGATTCCTCAATTTTCAATTTTTTTTTTGTAACATGGTGATCATAATGTTTTTTGAACAAAACCCCCACTTTGATTTCCCAAAGAAGCATTTTATTTCATTTATTTATGTATAATCAAAGATGACCAACACTGATTACAGATTTAGTTGTACCTTTAAAGGCCAGCCCCAACCATGGAATATAGACACACACACACACACATACACATGCTATCAAATTATTCTTGAGAACAGCAGTAAGGTAGATAAAATATTGTGTTTTGTTGCACACTAAGTTTCATGTAAAATTTTAAATTATGAAGTATGATTAAATATTAATCTCTAATAATTAGTATAAATTATTTTTCTTAATTTCTGTGAAATATAAGGGACCAAAAATGTTTACAGAGTTCCAGATTTGCAGAAGACAAATAAGATATTTAAAGAAATCCTAATTCTCTGAAAATAAATTGTATGGCTGTTTCTGAAAAAAGAGAATTCCTTTTTTTTCCCTTCTCTAACTGCTTAACTATAATATTTAATCTGACGAAAGTTTGTGATTTCAGCCATATGAATAATGAAATTACATGAATGGATTCAACATGTAAGCAGAAATAGGTAACTGCTACACTCTGTTAGCCCATCTAAACATTGTCTATGTTCCTTTAACTACTTCTTTCTCCTGATACTTACACTTTTCAGCACATCTACTAAAAAAGAAAAAGAAAAAAGGAAATGAGGAAATATTTAAAATTAGCTAATTCCATTGCTCATTAGCAATTCTTTCAAAGGTTTGGCAAAAGAAAGTGTGACTAATGAATCTAAGAAATGTGGGTATGATCTGTTGGCTATACACACATGTACACACACATATACATATATATGTATATATTCCTCTACCATAGAAATCTAGTAAGTACTAACTACTATGTAAAGCAAACACTGAGAATAACTAAATGCCTAATAGATAGTCCAGGGCATCTTATATCCCTTGCATGGTATACACATCCACTTTAATTCTTTTGTTCAAAGTGTTCAAAATCTTAGTGGAAGGGGGATTCCTTAGAAAATGCTCCTATGTATGAATTCTATTGCACTGATTGCAATGAGCTTTAAACTCCTAATGGCCACACACAAAATATCTCAGCACTCCATAGAAGAAAAACAAGAGGATGAAGAATCCATAATTACTCAGACTGAAAAATACATTTGAATATTCAGTCCATTTAGTTAGTGCACCAATATGCATTATCTTAGACATGTATCTCAGAGAGTCAATGAATTGGGCCTAAATTGAATTGAAGGAGTAGAGAAGGCTGTAGTCCATTTGGGAGATTGAACTGTGCTTTCTGTGATTCCAAGTTCCTCCTTGCCAAGAAGACCAACCTATTTAACGCAAAATTCTCCCTGTGGTTCTATGTGGTTGCAAATAATAGAACATGTAAATCTCAGAAGAATCAAATTTAAAAGTGACCATAAAAGAAATGAAAAGAGATTTGGTGGGTTTATTATCAGTGATGACTTATGCATGAGAATTGGTGCTTAAAGAACAACAACACTACCATCCTCAAAGAATTTCCCATCGCCCAGAAGAGGGTATGACTTGGTCAGCTCAAATGAATGAGAGACAAGTGGACAGCCTGAAAGCTACACTGATACCCTGAAAATTTACAATATAAAACATTATAGGAGGGTCTCCAGCACATTGGGTAGCTCTTATATGGACAAATTATGAAAAACAAAATTTCATAGGATTTGGAGAAGCTGCAATCTGCACAAAGTGATTTTCCACCAGCGATACTACAGATTCATCCAAGTGAGAAGAATGTAGACAAGAGACAAAGGTTATGTCCTGCTTTCTGCTTCCCTCTACCTAATATACATATATATGTATGTATGCATGTATATGTGTACATATGTATGTACATGCATAGATATACATGTACATATATACTTGTGTATATATATGTAAATATACACATGCATGTATGTGTGTATGTACATAAGAACTATTCCAGTGAAAGACTGTCCTGGGTGGAAAGAACAAAACAATCTAGATTTCTTATGAGAAAACTGCTCAGCATAAAAACTGGGGACCCCTGCCAAAGTAGCCTAAATATCATCCTAGGGCAGACAGAGATGTTCTTGTCAGTTTTATAACCAGCCTCTCAAAAAACCCTTTCTTGGGAGACTGTTTTATTCTACTCTAACTTCCATTACTTAGCCATTTCCCCCCACGTTCCCTCTTAAAAAGACCTGACTTTTTAATACAATACTGCAATGCTCCTTTTGTAACTATGTACAGTAAACTGACTTAGGATAGTGTAGCCATTATTTACAAACAGCCAATACAAGACAAGGCATAAGATTAGAGAAGAGTGATCTAGAGTGATGAGAAAAGCTATTTTCTCTCCCTTCACCGTAAGTACCCAAGCTAATAAATATTACCTGGCTAAGAGTGGAAATGAAGAATCCTAGGTAATAGATTCAGGGCTTGAAGAGACCTTAGAGGAAATTGAATACAATGCTCTCATTTTACAGAGGAAAAAACTGAGTCATAGAGAGATTTAGGTGGTTTAACCAGGGTTACACAGGGTAACACAGGTCATACATTTCTCTGTCAGATTGCCAGCATTCTAATTCTTTTTTTTTTTTTTTTTACCAAATCCATAATCTTAATATATTATGTTTCTTTTTCTCTATTTTGATTAAAGTATTGACTGAACCTACCTCTTGGGACCAAATCTTACCCCCTGGCTTCAGAATTCACTACAAATAATGAAGAAAAAGTTCTTACTACTGTGAGCTCTATTCCACCAACTCTCAACCTGTTAAAGATGCAAATAGGGAGAATTTGAAAATATTTTTCATTAAAGCAGAGACTTGGTATAGGAATGTATATTTGACATATTTGATTATCAACCATCCATCAACTCTTTCAAAGTTATGTTAGACTATAATAATAAATAGGGTGCCTGAATTGAACCTGAAGCCCCACAGATTGACTTCAGAATTATAATGCATCCTTTAAATTCATAGATACTTTTATGAGGTGAAAGTGTATTAAAGTTCTATAAAAATTCAAATTCTGTATATGAGTAATGTGTAAGAAGACATCACTATACAAAAGGTGAAAACCACACTTTGCAAACTATCACCAGGAAACATTTTTATGAGTTAATTTAAAATGCGTATTAAGGAGTAAAAATATTGATACCAAATAATTTGGTAAGCTGTGAAAGCACTTGAGTTCTCTACACACATGATCATACTTTAATAACATTATGCAGTTGAAAACTACAACCCTGTTGCAAAATAATTTTCTTAGCAAGGACCTAGCTTCACATAGATGATTATATACTAAATGAGAGGACTGGAGGCTTTTGTTGCTGTTGTGGTTGTGGTTGTTAGAATATAACTTTTATTATAGTTGTTTTCCATTAACAAGCATTTATTTTTTCTCCCCCATTCAGAAAGAAAAAGAAACCCTTGTAACGAATAGAATCAGGGGATATAAAGAGAATAGATTCAGACATGTTATTGAAGCTTTTACCGTTCAGTTGTTTCTGACCCTTTGTGACCCTGGGGACCATATTGTTCATGAGGTTTTCTTGGAAAAAGACGATGGAGTATTTTGCCATTTCCTTCTCCAGTAGATTAAGGCAAACAGAGGTTAAGTGATCTGTCTGTACAGCTAGGAAGTTTCTGAGGCTGGATTTGAATCCAACTCTTCCTGACTCCAGGCTTAGCGCTCTATCCCCTGAGCCACCTTGCTACCTAACACCACCCCTCTACCTCCCCAGCCCCCACAGAATTTCTTGATTATAAGTCACAGCAGGAGTGTGCTGGAGCAGCTTAAATCATTTCTCAAGAGACAATTATTAATTTTTCAGTAAGAACATTTTCAACTCATAAATTATCAAATGTTATAAATCAGTGATTTATCGTTTTGTTGATTTCTAGATTTAGGACAGTGGTAGGGAACATGTCAGTGATGTGGATGAAGTTTCAAAATCTGTCCTGTACGGAGATCTGGCTGTACCAGCACGCCTCGCTCAGAAGTCTCGTTTCAGGAAGCAACTGAAACAATTATTTTAAGTATTTGAAATGTAAAGTAAAATGCTAAAGAAATGAGCCTTGCTCTATTTCACGTTTACGCTGAATCCCGTGTGTAAGTAAGTGGATGGACGACAAGTTTTCAAGATTCTCCACTTAAGAGGGAAGATATAGCCAGGATGGTAACAAAATAGCCATTGGTACTTGGGAAGGGGTCAGCCGGAGCGTGTGACTGTGGGGTTTGTTTTGTCAGTGAGGAAACTGGTTCCAACCTGGATCCCTGAAGCTTAGCCTGACGTCTGCAGGAAAGGTTTTCAAACCAATCTTTTCTGAGAGATGGTCAATGGGTCACATGCAGTCAGATAATTTACATTCTGCTTTATCTTTAATGCCTTTTTGAATTACACGTAGCTAGAAAGTGTGTGAGGTAAAAAGGAAATACTTTCAGAGAATAGTCTAGAACTTGTCTCACAAAGATACATTGTCTAATTTTCCACTCTCATTTCACACTACTTCCATCCTTACCAGCAGTTTTCAACCTGTGGGTCGTGACCCCTTTGGGGGTCAAACAACCCTTTCACAAAGGTCACAGGGGTCACCTAAGACCATCGGAAAACATATATTTCCGATGGTCTTAGGAACCGAGACACCGCTCCTCCTTCCAGGCTGGTCCACCCACATGCAGATACGCCTACATACGAGTATTAAAGGGTCGCAGCATTGGGAAGGTTGAGAACCACTGCTCTATACTCTAACCACACTGGACTATACTCCATCCACTAACTACATTCATTTCTGTGCTTTTTCTTTAGGCTTATGCCTGAAATGTCATCACCACCCATCACAATGTGCATTCTACCCAGTGTCCAAAGCCAGACTCATGCACTACCTCTTCTATGGCTTCCTTCCATCATCTTCCTAGAATTAGGCTTTTAAGTGGCAGTTTTGGACTTGGAGTCAGGATAACCTGAATTTAAATCCTGCCTCAGATACTTTTCAGCTGGGTGACCCTGGGCAAGTCACTTTCCAAGTCTAAGTTTCCTCATCTATAACATGGAGTTACAATAGCTCCAACCTCACAAGGTTACCATGAGGAATAAATGAGGTAACATGTGCAACACACCTTGTAAAACTTAAAATGCTATGTAAAGAGAGCTGTTATCATTATGATTAAATGTCCTTTTCCCAGCTTCCTTCCTAGGCCCTAGAATACTTCCCATATTCTAATTCACCTCAGAGTTATCGACATTCATGTCTAATTACCTCCGCTTATGGGCAAGACCAGGTATTATTTACTTTCACATTTTATCGCGCGTTGCACTTAGTTGGCACTCAAGAAATGTTGGTGAAATACTTGAATTCATAAGGGAAGAAGCAGATTGTACCAGCATTTGTTTTTGTATTAGAAATGACATTTTAGGGTCCTAATTGTAGTTTTTTAAAATCCATATATCCAGTTATCCTATTTCATTGGATGTCGTATCCGGAGTCTGCCTACAGAAATAGAAGACAGTATGAAGAAGAACATCTACTGAGTCTGTCCCCCATCCATGAACTGACAATGCAAAGATTGTTTTTTCTTCCATTGAAATTCTGAGCGGAGGCCAACAAATACCAGCTCTGTTCATTCAGAACCATAATGGGCATGTGAAGAATGCCGAGTATTTTCTGTGCCGAGGAATTTCTCTCTTCAAAAGGCTGACGCTGGTGAAGAAATCTTACATCGTTATTTAGAAATACTTATATGAGAGCCTAACTCACATTTCTGTCATGATAAAAGCACTCGTATTAGGTCTTCCATTAACTATAGCTTTCTAGGAACCAGACTGTCCGCACAACTACAGTATGATCTATAGACAAGCATTTATTAAGTGCCCATGACATGCCCGAGAATGGCCTGATTTTTGTCATGCATAGATAAAAATAAAACACTTCCTTCCCTTGAGGAAATTATGTCCTGTCAGAGAAGACGACATGTAAAAAGTATATGCAAATAACATGCAAAAAAGAAGCAAGGTAATGTTTGGAGGGAGGAAATAGAATCTGAGATCAAGAAGGGCTTATGACGTGACATCATGATATGTTATGTATTCATAAGATCATAGATGTTGAGGTAGAAAGTATCAGAGACCTTCAAGTCCTGAATTTCTTTTTTGCTTTTTTTTTTTTTGGAGGGGGGAAGGTATGGCAGTTGGGGTTAAGTGACTTGCCCAAGGTCACACAGCTAGTTTTTTTGGGTTAAGTGTCTGAGGCAGGATTTGAACTCAGGGCCTCCTGACTCCAGGGCCTGTGCTCTATTCCCTGCCCCCCTAGCCACCCCCAAAGATAGTTTTAAAAAAAATTTATCAATGTAACAAAATGAATTATTATAGAAGGTGGTACTTAAATTGAACTTCAGAGGAAACTAGGACTTATAAGAGGCAGAGGTGAGAAGGGAGTACCTTTCAGGCATTCTGGATAAGCTCTTCAAAGGTGAAAGGATAGGAGATGGATCATCCCATCTGAAAAACAGCAGGACCAATCTGACCAGGTTGTAAAATGGAAAAAGGAAGCAAAATACAATAGAGCTGGAAAGATTAGTTGGAAGTGGGCTGTGAAGGGCTTTAAATGCCTGACAAAGGAGTTGGTATTTTAGCCCAAAGGTAAACTGGGAGCCACTCTAGTTTGTTAAGTGAGGAAGTGAGTGACATGCTCAGTCCTATGCTTTAGGAATATTACATTTAGTGCTGGATAGAGGGTAAATTGGAGAAGGGAGAGACAAGGAGGGAAGTCAGTCCAGGTGAGGTAAGACCTGATCTAGAGCAATATCTGTGGAAGCAAAAAGAAGGAGGTGAATGTGAAGATGAGAGATGTTGTTGAAGGAGAATCAGCAACATTTGATACTTGACTAGATATGTGGAACGAGAGAGAGTGAAATCATGCATGACCTAAACGGTGACTCTCTAGTCTACCATCAGCATGTAACACCAAGGGCTTGCTGGGATAAACCAAAGCCAACACCAGTGTGTGTGAGGAGCAGTTAACAAAGTCATTAAAAGCCTACTCACATTTCTTATCCCCCTTTTAATTATTCCCAAACATAGACTCATGGACAGGATGTGGAGAGGCTTTGCAACCATGTACATAGAAGAGAGATTATCAAGGGGTTATCTTATTCCTTCATAATTTTCTAATAGTAGCATATAGCAGTATTTTCAGCTCTCAATAGTTCTTTGACATAGCCACATGATGAGCACTCTCCTATCTTCTCTGATGCTGTGACCTATGTACTTGGCAAAAGCTGAAGAACTGACATTTCTCTTCTGATAGAGTAGATCAGTAACTTCTAGCCAATCTAAAACCTTCAGAAATCTTTTTAATATTTTTCTGGTATCTTTCCAAATTGAAGATTATTCAGATACTTTACCACCTACTCAAATTCATGTCAATAACTTTTTTTTTTTAAACTTGAACCATTGTTTTCAAGTAGCAGAGTGTCCAGAAATCCCTCAGTGGCCTGCATCAGGTCACGGAGACCTGAAAGTACAGATCCAATCCTAAGAACCAATAACTGTCCAGCAAACAAAGCAGTACAGGGCATCTTAAACTCATGTGTATTCATAGTATGAATAATACAAACTCATCCTAATTTTTCTATCCTTTTCCCAGACCACCACTGTGGGTGAGTCATATGGACTATAGGATGCCAAAATTGTACCATTTACTTGAAATTCTTTTGCTGAGATTGCTTTTGAGAAGGTCAGGAGTCACTGAGGTACACTGTAAGTATCAGTTAGTCAATTAATTAAAAAGTATTTATTAATTGCCTCCCATGTGCCAGGCACTGTACTGTGCTAGAATACAAAGCAAGTAAAAATTCTTTGGGCAAGTCTTATATCATGCTTAAGCAAGTGAGAACATGCCGTAGAACGTACATATGCTAGGTTTCTTCCAACTCTGAGTTTCTTCTATAGATAGCTATTAAAAGATCTCCAAAATGGAATTTCTCAGTCCAGACTATTCAATTCTTCCTTAGTATTCACAGACAAAATTATCCTTCATTTTTTTGGTAAATTTCTGCACAGAAAGCATAGATTCTTAAAGTATTGCTACTTGACTTGTTCTTGCCACATGCCATATTCTGCCAGTACTTTGAGAAAGTTGGAGTTGGTCACAGTTAATTTCAAAACCCCAGAGATGATTGCTGAGTCTCAAATGTCACAGTCATGGTGCCTACTTTCTCTTGATGACACTCCATTTTCCTTAGAAGACTAGAATCTCACTATTAGGTAAGTCAAATATGGGTTCTTTCCAATCAGACTACAAGGCTTATTTCCTACATAGATTGTAGAGGATTTGGGATCCACTGTCTGGCACAGCAGGACATTCTACTGTACAGCCAAAGTGTGAGTCTATGTGAGTGAAGGAAGTTTCTCCATTTGAAGTTCATTACACCAATGGAATCACAGCACACAATTACACAGAACAAATATCTACATCTATAGGCTATTGTTCCTTTGTCTCTTCAGAACAAGGGAAATAGTCTATTAAATAATTATGAACAACCTATGACAGCTGTACCAAAAGTAACATAATAGTGGCAGTTAGCAGTATATGAGTTAGGACCCAATGAAAAATAAGAAAGTAGGCTACTTCTTTTGATCCTTCCTATTTTCTTTCTGTATCCCTTTCCCATCCCACCCCACCCCTCGCACTTCCTTTTTAAGCCCCAAATTTCCAGTCTTCTCATCTTACAATCCAGTTGTCTAATAACCCCACTTTGTTCATTTTGCCCAAGTCTACCCTCTCCTGAAATCTCTTATGCTTCCAAAATATCACTTCATTTCCCATAGCAATCTTCTGTCCCCTTTCACAAAGTTCTTCTCATCTCAAGGCATTAATATCCCTGAGGTGTTGTCAGTAATTGTTAACAGTGAGCTGGGGTTGACTAAGTCCAACCCAAAGGCAAAATGAGATATTGGCATTCTGAAAGAGGATTTTGTTAACCTTAATAAATTGGTAATCAGGGAAATATATGAGGGAAACAGTTTCAGTTAATGGGTTCAGAATCTTACTATTCTCCTTTCCTACTCTGAGCAGATCCTTCTCCTCAATACCAGGGAAAAAATGAGCCAGAAACTTCATTTCATAGTTGAGGAATGATCCAAAGGTCAAGATGCTGTACTAGCATATGTTAAATATATCCAAAAGATTTTTTATTTTTAATACTTTGGGACATCTAAGCAAATGGAGGGAAATTAACAAGGTAGTATCTGTTTACAGTGTTAATTTTTAGAGAAATGCAAATTCCAACTTCAATGGTTAGAATAAAAAACCATTTCTGTCAGTGTTAAGCCAAATAACTAGATTCTATTCCACAAAATAAACATGGAAGTAATTTAAACTTTATATTGACAGTATTTAAATAAAGTTACAAAGAAACCAAAATCATTTTCTATCCATTTAGATAATTTCTGCACAAAATCCTCATTCTATATTTAATATACATATCATCTATGCATTAAAAAAGGGTTCTTCAAAGAAGGAAGGCAATGACAATTTCAAAGATTTTTTACATAATTGGCAATTTCTATTTTGTCTATTTTTTCCTCTCCTCTTCAAAATAAATATAAAGAATAATGGAAAACATGTAATGCTAGCATTTGAATGAACTTTAGTTCACGTGGTCCACCTTTCTCATTTTACAGATGAGGGAAGTTAGGCCTACAGAGAATACATAACTTGATCAAGATCACACAGCTGGCTGAGTGACAGAAATAGGATTGTAACCTGCAGCTTTTATCCTAGTGTTTTCTTCTCAATGTACTATGTTGGATGCGTCAAAAAATTTAAAATTGAAAGAGAAACTTAAAGTCAATAATTTATAGCCTTATCCGGTTAATATGACAACATGAAAAGTCCTAGGGAAAGCCAATTGTCTCGTAATATCCCAGCAAAGACCTAAAAGGAAGTCCACAGAACAATTATTAACAACAAAGAAAAATACCAGTAAGCTCTTCTATCCAGGGAAGCGGGGGAAGCACAGGTTTGGAAACCAACCTGACTTCTGGTAAATGGGGCCTGAAGTCTGAGGGTACTTTCGGGACATGCCAGTAGGTCATGAAGCCAGTATAAGCTCCAGTAATAGGGCCTGAAATCAGGGGAATCTGTGCCCTGGTCTGCTACAGTAACTGTAGGGGACAGTTAGTACCTTACAGGTCACTAAGAAAGAAAACAGAGCGGGTCAGTGTATAGTTTGGAATGCTCTGATCCACAGAAGCAGGAAGGGTCAGCTTGACAACTGGAGTGTGGCTTTGTAGGAGGCACTAAAGACTACCGTGATCTCCAGTATCTGACTGGAGCCTGTCAAAGCCAGAGGAAAGGATAGATCCAAATCTCAACTGGGGATTTGACAAGAGAAAGGAAATTGAGACACAGAATCATGGTTCCAGCGGCATATAGACTGTAGAGTGAGCCAGACCAAGTGGTATCTGACCACTCCATCCAAGAGTATGGGAAAAGAAGAGCCAGGCTTTGGAACAAAATTACAATTCCAGAACTAAGACTAAAGATAAGGGTAAATAGAAGAAAATTCTGAGTACAATGAAGAAACACTCTGGGTTAAAAGAACCCTAAGGGGTAAATTTAGAAGTGAATAACTCTACAAGTGTAAACAGAGCCTCAGAGAAAAGAATGGCTTGTTCCCAAGGACTCTAATAGCGGGTGGAAAAAATTTTTTAAAAACACAAAAATAGAATTAGAGAAATCAAGAAAATAATTGGAAAGATAATAAATACTTCAGAGAAGAAAACATAAACTTTTATCTAAATAGTAGACCCCCTGGAAAACAGAATGGAATAAACTGAACTTGATTTCATGAAATGAGAAATATTAGAACAAAGTAAAAAACGGAGCATTAGTAGAATATGTAAAGTACCTATTACCAAAAACAACTGAATTGGAAAAGAGGTAAGGAAAGGTAATTTAACAGTTACTGCTATCCTGTAATAGGAGCAATGTTTCTTCATGCAGCTTCTTTCTTCCCGCCCACTAAATGGAGAAGCTTTACTTAATAAAAGACAAAACTGCCCCTTTGACCTGATTTGCCCCCACTTCCCTGGTGAAGCATCCTGTTCATACGGGGGCATAAAAAATCCCAGCTACATGGATTTTGGGCCTCTCAGACTTGGTGACTGCCTAAGACAACATAAGTTGTCATACCCTGAAGACCTACTGACCAGATACCTTTTCAGATGAAGACAAAAAGGTGGCGGTGAGGAAAGGACACGTTCAGAGAAAAAAATAAGTGCCATTATATATATATATATATAAGATAATATATATATAATAATTATATATATAATATTATATATATATATATATATATATATATATATATATATATATATATATATATATCTCCTTGTTGCATATCCCTGCTGGGTGAGGGCAAAGTAAACCTCTGTAAATGTTCTGTGATTTGTGAGTGTTCATTTTGTTCTGACATAAAACCCAAACTAAGAGGTATTGGTATTAGAGGAGGATTCCTGTCAAATCTTAAAATTATTACAAAACAAAAAGCCTAGAAGCCATATTTCAAGAAATCAGGAGAGAAAACTGTTCAGATCTATAGAACCAGAGGACAAAATAAAGATGGAATGAATCTCTTGGTCACCTGGAAGAAATCCAACCTGAAAACACACAGAAATGTCACAGGCAAAATCCAGAATTTTACAATTGAGAAAAATTGTGAATAATTGCAAGTAGTCAGAAAAGAAAATTCAAGTACCAGAGAACCACAGTTGGGATCACACAGGACTATGCTGCAACTAATCTAAAGGAGAGAAAATCCTGTAATATGATATTCCAAAAAGAAAAGGGCTAATGTTCTGGGCATAATCTAACTCAGGCCAATCCAGTGATTCATGCTTATATTAGAATAAAACAAGTCACTTATGCATTGTAAGATGTAATAAAAAAAAATAAAGTTTCTCTTTGATAAGATACAAAAGAGTGAAATTAAAATCAAATAAAACACTACTTGTTTTTGTCCTGTCGTGTGTGTGTGTGTGCATGTGTGTGTATGTGTGTATGTGTGTATGTGTTTGCTTTTTGTCTTCCTCATTAAATTGTGAACTTCTCAAGGGCAAGGACTGTCTTGTAGTGGTTTGCCATTTCATTCTCCAGCATATTTCACAGATATAGTACCTGGTTTATAAATGATGCTTACCAGATATTTATTGACTGACAAAAGAAAAACAAAACAGGGCCTGAGGTTTTGTTCTAGCTTGTTAGTTTTAGCAGAGGAAAGAAAAGGGAACAATAATTGCTACTTTATGGAAGAAATGAATAAGAAGAGGATAGAATCTAATATTTTTCCTACTCAAGATACATGAGGAAAAATGTATATAAACATAAGGAAGGAGGGGGTGTCTCGTGAACCTTTGTCTCATCTAAACCTGGACAAAGAAGTAAAGAACATACAAAGAATTTGATATAAAAATACACTAAGCTTAACAGAGAAACCTGTGGGAGAGGAGGAGAGAGTTGGGTTTGAAGGTAAATTTGCAAAGGCAATAATCACAAGCAAAACAAACTTCATCTTCAAAGAATAAATCATGAAGGCAAGATTAAAGGGGAAGAAGTATATTAATCAGTGATTAGGGTCTAGGTTGGGTGAAAAGGCAAAGGGGTAAGTAAGAATAGAGCACTTAAATTATAAATTACTAGTGTTGCCAAACATTCCTTTTATTTCTCCTCTTTCTTATTTTTAAAGAAGCTGGTAGAGACAAAAGAGGAGGAAGGTGGAAAGAGAGGAAAAAGAATATGAGAAAAGGTTAAAGAAAAAAATTCACAGTCATAACTATGAATATAAATGGGATGAACTCACCCATGAAACCAAGAGGATGGTAGCAGAATGGTTTAGAAAGCAAAATACAACATGTTAACAAGAAATACACTTGAAACAAAAATTCCTACAGAGTAAAAACGAATAGCTGGAGAAGAATTTATCATGCGTCAAATGGGTTAAAAATAAAACGGGGATGGTAATCATGTTAGACAAGGCAACAATAAATACTGACACGGTTAAGAGAAATAATCGGGGAAAGTACAATGTTCTTTAAGACATTTTAGATAATGAAATATAAATACTAAATATATATGAAATGAATGAGGAAACTAACCAAATTACAGGGAGAAAAACAGTAAAATTTTGACAAGTGAGGACACCTATATGTCCCTTTCAGACCAAAATGCAGCTATCTCTTCTACATTATGATTTTCCCCATCATGGTTTTGATATATTGTGGATCAATATAAGAAATGAAATGGAAATTTGGGAAGAGTCTTGCGGAAGATGCAGACAACACATGATGTCTAGCAGATGACCCAGAGTTGGGAAACTCAGAAATGCATGAAATATTTGTATAATATCAATACTTATATAATTTGTATAATATCAACATAGTTAATCTTTTAGTGTATACACACACACACAAATTTTACAATAAGGTATTGTAAACACCTAATAAAAAAAGAAAAAAAATTCAGACTTCTTTTATGGTACAAATTATATGTTGGGTTTTCCAGATTGTGGGGAATCCATGCCCATGCTATACAGAAGGGATAGCTGTAAATCTAATAAAATGGTAAATAATGAAGAAGTTAGAACCTGCAAAGAATTTTAGAAAAGTTAGATTTCTGGAGATTACTGCATGGGCATTAAAAGGAGTGTGCATATTTCTCAGCTGTACATCACACCTTCAAAAAACTGAATATATGCTATAATGTAAATAACCTCATAAACAAATGTGAAAAACAAGTAATTTATTGACTATAATACATTAAAAATTCTAATTGCTAAATACTGTCTGAAGAAAGTACTCAGACTTAATGGACTTAAATGGAAACTAAACAATAAAATTCTAAAGAACGCATGGGTCAAAGAATAGGTCATAGAAACAATAGATAATTTCATTTCTTAAAATGACAACCATGAGATAACATACAAAAACTTTGGGACTATAAATGAGCCAGACTTTAAAGGATATTTTATACTCTTAAATCCTTCTCATTAAGAAAAATGAAAAAAGAACACAATAATAAAATGGGCACATAAATAAAAGAAAAACTAGAAAAGCAACAAATCAAAAACTCACAATTAAACACAAAAATACAAATTCTGAAAATTAAAGGAGGGATTAATTGCTAAAAGTATGAGCTGAATTCTCTGAGGGGAACAACAAAAAGGCAAACTATTTAATTCAATTAAGAAAGGAAAGGAAAACAAAAATTTTCAAAAGAAAAAGGAGAATTTACAACAAATAAAGGAAACTACTAGAAATTATGTCCACAAAACTGACATAAATGAAATAGAGAAATATTTAGATAAATTTAAAACACTCAAAGTGTTAAATAAAAATAAATATTAAATAAAAAATTTAAGTAGCATATCCTCAGAAAAAGTAATGGAACAAAGCATAATCAAGAATTTTGTGAAAACAAATATAACATGCTCTTTATACAAATGCAGACTTAAGTAATTGAAAAGATATTAATTGTTCATTGTGAAGCAATTCTAATATAATAAAAATGCTACTACTACCAAAATTAATACACAAATTCAGTGTTATACCATTTAATCTACTAAAGTGTTATTTTATAATTGTTTCATCAGTTTCACTCTTGTCCAACTCTTCTTGATCCTTTCAATGTTTTCTTGGCAAAGATAGAGGAGTGGTTTCCTATTTCCCTCTCCAGATCATTTTACAGATGAGTAAACTAAGGCAAACAGGGGTAAGTGTCTGAGGGTGAATTTAAACTCAGGTTCTTCTTACTCTGGGCCTGGCACTCTATCCATTGCACCACTTGGCTGTTCTCCACTATTTTATAGCAGTAGACAAAATACCATTGGGAAATTTTTCAATATTTCTCAATGGAAATAAAAGGAAAAAGTAGAAAAGAAAGGAGCCTGTCAATATCAGATCACAGATTTTATTATGAAGCAGAATCATCAAAACTTCATGATTCTACTTAAAAGACAGAAAAAATGAACACTAGAAGTGATTTGATACACAAGATCCAAAAGCAATTAGTTACAATTGCAAGCACTTCAACTACGGAAGAAAAGACTCACCAAACTTGGAAAACAGGCACATAAACACACTGTTGGTGGAGGTGTGAGGTTATCTTAAGGTTCTGCAAAGTAATTTGGAATTGTCATCAACACCCACCTCTCTCCCAATTTCCAGTCTTGCATTTCTAACTACCTATGTAATAGATATCATGAACTGGATGTCTCATCTTAAACTCAACTTGCCCCAAACCAACTCATTATCTTCCTCTACCCCCAAACTGTTCTTTCTTTCTAACTTTTCAATTGCTATTGAGTGCACCACAAACCTCCATGTTACCCAGGCTCACAACTTAGTTGTCACCCTTGCTTCTTCACTTCCTCTTACCTTTCCCAAGTGCAATTAGTTATCACATTGTGTCATTTCTACCTTCATAACAGCTCTTATATATTCCCCTTTCTCTCCTCTGACATTGGCACCAATCTGGGATAGACTCTGACTACCTCATGCCTACACCATTGCAACAGACTTTTGGGTGGTGTCTCTGGCACAAGTCTCTCCCCACTCCAATCCATCCTGCACAGTTGTCAAATTGATCTTCCTAAAAATCACAGGTCTGATCATGTCACTTCACTATTCAATAAACTTCAGTGACTCTCTATTACCTCATGTTTTACTTTTAAAGTCTTTTATAACTTGGTTCCTTCCCACCTTTCCATTCTTCTTATACTGTACTCTTCTCCATTTGTTTGAGGATCCAGTGATATTAGTTACTTTGCTTGTTCCTTGAATGTGACATTCCATTTCTTGACTCCAAACATTTTCACTCAGTGTCCCCTATGCCTGGAACTCATTAATTTTCCCTCTCCACTTCCTAGCTACTCTGGACTCCTTACAAACCTTATTAAAGTTAGGACTATCTTTTTCAAGAAGCCTTTTCTAGTCCTCAGTGGGAGAGAGAGAGAGAGAGAGAGAGAGAGAAAGAGAGAGAGAGAGAGAGAGAGAGAGAGAGAGAGAGAGAGAGAGAGAGATTATTGAAAGGAGGCATTGTTTTTAATTGTTTTCCATTTTTGTTTTTCTTTTCTTTGTGTCTGCAAACATAGTGTAGTACCTAGCACATAAGCGCTGGTTGACTACTGACTGATAAAGTCACTAAATTCTGCCCATTTTTGATGAAAGGAAGGGAAGGAAGGGGAGGGGAGGAGAGTGAGAAGAAGGGAAAGGAAGAGAAGGGAGATATACATACCAATGAGATTAAAGATAGGGAAGGACTTATATATAGAAAATATTTGTAATAGCATTTTTTGTTTTATCAAAGACTTTGGGAGAAAAAGTATACGACTGTCAATTGGGATATGGTATATAATTGTAATGTAAGTACAATGGAAGGAAGGAAACTGGCTGATGAAGGCCCAGTCCAGGAAGCATGCATGAAATACACTGCCTGCTGAGGCTCCTTCTGGAGTTGGTGACAAGGAATGGACAGGCCTGGTTCTACACTTCAGAGCATGCACAGGTATCCAATGGTTATTTCCTGTTAACTTATGAAAAATAGCCTCTTTGTTGGCTGTTAAACTGGACTTGGATGCATATAAAAGACATTGATTTACTTAATTATCTCTTTCTTACACTGACAATTCCAGGAAAGAGGAAGAAGCACAGTACACTTTGTTGACACGTGACTTCGAAGCTTCATGAAGCCTACATTGCTTCTGTCCCTGTTGTGTCTGTTCTTTCTTACTTTTAGGTAAAGGGATATTAGAGATGGAATAACCTTGTAAAGTTGAAATCAGGGGAGCCACTAAAGATCCAGGGAAGAGATCCAATGATGAAGAATTCATGGCAAAGTCATCTCTATGTTCCAAAGCCAAGCAAGGTGTGCACCAGAGCACAACCAAGGAGCAAGATGAATGATCCAACCTGTTAGCGAATCAACCTAGCAGCTGAGATACTGTGTTCTGTAAATAAGGGAGAGAGTCCACCCACTGAGGATGCTGAATTCAGAAGCAGAATTGATGGAGTGAATGAATGCTTTGTAGAATTACTTGAAGCTTTAGTCTAGTCCCCTCCCCTATCATCAGGTAGTTCTCCCACTGCATAATATTGTATGGCAAGAAATAGTGAAGGAGGGGAGGCTAGATGGCGTAGTGAATAGAGCACCCATCCTGGACTCAGGAGGACCTGAGTCAAATCTGACCTCAGACACTTGATCACACTTACTAGCTGTGTGACCTTGGGCAAGTCTCATAACCCCAATTGCCCTGCCTTCCCCCTCCAAAAAAGCAAAAAATAAAAATAAATAAGAAACAGTGAAGGAGCAGATGTCTTTCCAGACAAATCTAGGAAGACTTACACGAATTGGTGCAGAGGTGAGTGAGCAGAACCAGGAGGAGACTTTATGTAACAATTGCAATGTTACAAAATGACTTTGAAAGATTAAAAACTCTCATCATTGCAAGGACAAATTGTGACTGCCAAAGAACAACAAATCAGGCTTTCTCTGGTCAGAATACCAGAGGTATGTAGTGAGACACATTTCCAGATGAGAGCAATGTGTGAATTTGTTTTGCCTGACTACACTTATTTGTTGCAAGGGAGGTCTTTTGTTTTGGGGAAAGGGGATGTGGTGGGGGGAGGGGAATTTAAAGAAATGCAAAAATAGAGGGAAAGAAAGAAAAGAGCATCAAGGAAATATCTTTAAAATGTGCAGAAGCAAAGTTCCCAAAAGAAACTCAGACAAGCTAGGCAAGGCTGCTATTGCTGTGTAAAATGTAATATGGATTTTTAAAAAGCTGTATATAATAAAAACTCACAGAGTAATAAATACTCATCTTCAGTTATTTGCATTTGGAAATTTTCATCTCTGTTTATGCTTGTCAAGCTCATAATAAAAAAAAAATCTTAAACCAAACTATATATTTTCATGGAGTCACAAAATACCTGGACCCATCTGAAGTGCTAAACAACAATCACACCAGCGTTTAAAACACAAAAAATAATGAAAGAGGGCAAGCCAAAACAATTAAAATGGGATCAAGGAGTGACATTGCCTTTGCCTATCCCACAATGGCTCTGGTTTTTTTGAAAGCAAAAAAAGAATAGGTTGAAAGATAAGACATGTATGCCTGGTGTTGAAGAAAAGACTATCTGTACCCAGTGCTTGGGAGAAATTGTTCAAGAACTGCTCAACCATGTGAAAGTATGACCCTGTAACACTGCCAAGGTCAATCAGACCCATGGTGGCTGAGAACATTCTAGCCCTAGATGACCATGCTACTAAAAGCTGTTTGATTTAATATATCCAATTATTGGTAGATCTTTAGAAATTGGATATTTATTTGTACAGAAGCTAAGGCACAGAACTCACTCTTCCCCTCCCCCTCCCCTGCCTCCAGACCAGATATATCAGGCTTCAAATATACCTTCTTTTTAAAACTGTAGTCTCCCCTGACAGTGATGCTGTTCATTCAGGCTCTAAAGGCAGACTGATCTAAAAAAAAAAAAAAGAGTTCTAAATGAATCATGCAACAGTATAGTATCCCAGAAGTGACTTAGGAGACAGTCATTAAACAAAGTTAGCATAGGAATTAGTAATAATAATTATGATTCATTTTCACCATGTTCTTGTTCCCATACTATGAAAAATCAAATAAAAAAGCACCAGATCAGAGAGGTGAAAAAGAATGTGTCTCAACTTCCTTCAGCAGCTTCAGATCTCTCCAAGCAAACTCTACTCCAATTCTGCTTCAGCAACTCTCTTCTAATTTCTGTATCTCTTCCCAAAGAAACACTTTCAGTTTTGTGGTACGGGACAAGGAGACAGAGAGGAAGGGGAGGGTTGGAGAAAGAGGAAAAGAGGGAAAGAGGGAGAAGGAGGGGGAGAGGGAGAGGGAAAGGGGGGGAGAGAGGGAAAGAGTGAGAGTGAGAGAGAGAGAGAATTTGTACCATTTTTAAAAACAAAGTGGAAGTATGGAGCTAAAGGGTACATTTAGACGAGAGAGGGAAAGTCTTTGTTTTTCCTCTTTTTACCTCTTTAATAAAAGGAGATGGACTTTAAATGACTTTTTGACAGGGCATTTGACAGTCAACAAAGGAGACAAACTGTATTTTTTCTATTAGCCCATGTATTCCTTCTCTCTGATTGGACCTGAATCCTTCTTAGAGATTACAAGAGATATAATAAATATTCAAAGTTAATTGACTTTTGACATAAAAAGAAATGATTGTGCTTATAGAATTTTTAGACAAGAAACTGAAACGAAATGAAAGCAAATAATTTATCTGGCAAGGAGTCCCATAGTGATGTCAGTAGAAAGACTGGTTCAAACCAACAGACATTTTGAGTAAGTGGGAGGAAAAAAACCCCGACGACCAAACAACAGTAATGTGTTAAGAATCCTGAAAATAATCTGCTGACCTCTTGGCTGCCCAGACCTGATTCAAGCAGCCAAATGGGATGAGCATGCCATTCATAGCTGTTCATACCATTTAGAAGCACTGTCAGTCACCAACTATAAACCTTCCAGTGAGATGGAAGACCGTCAGGCCTTACCATCTATCCTACCACTGTGTCTTCAAATCCTACTGTTCTTAGCATCTGCCCTTTGGCTACGTTTTCTTCAGTCCCTTGGGCTGTCATCTGACCTACTGGTGCATACTAAGGACCCCAGTCCTTGCCATCCACCCCACCTCTAAACCGTGAGGACTCTTTATTTGCCTTGTGGCTGAATTTTTTATGTGTGTGGTCTCCTCCAACTACAGTGCGGGATCCTTGAGTGGGAGAGGCGGTAGGAGAGGGTTGGCCATCTTATTTTTTAAAAATGTCTGTATATATTTATAGCTATACAGAAACATATCCAAACTTTATTGTGGCCTTCTGGGGAGGGGTTGGAAGGAGGAAAAAAAAGAACAAAGTAAAAAAGTACACAGCAAAGAACAAAAGAAAACTCACAAGGAAGCAAAGAAAAGATGGACAGTTCTCCACCCAAGGAGGATTATTTATCATACAGGCTTTCTTGAAATGAAAATTTATTATTACATATGTTGAATGTTCTCTCATGTTCTGCTATGCACATGGCATGCTTTCATTTCTTTCTAACTTTGTATTTAGGATCCAATATTTAAGTTTGCAATACGCTTTAGCTTCTTTTTTCTATTCTTTATGTGTGTTCTGGCATTTCTTTCCAAAATTTCAGAAAGAAAAAAAAAAGGAGGGCAGCTAGGTAGCATGGTGAATAGAGCACCGGCCCTGGAGTCAGTAGGGCCTGAGTTCAAATGTGACCTCAGACACTTGATCATACTTACTAGCTGTGTGACATTGGGCAAGTCACTTAACCCCACTTAACCCCCCCCCCAAAATACAAGATGTCCCAAAAGTCTTAGTTCACTTTTAAATTTTAATAGCTCGAAATTGTACTAAGGTTTTTGGAACAGTCTTTGTATCCTTATCATTTAGCATAGTACCTGACAAATATTAAGTGTTTAATAAATGCTTTTTATTCATTCATTCATACACATGGATTATTGAATAGTGGATTAGGTAAAAAAAAAAAAAGAAAGAAAGAAAGAAAGAAAGAAAGAAAAAAAGAAAGAAAGAAAGAAAGAAAGAAAAGAGGATGTTCTAGAATTAGCCCATCAGAATTGTGGCTTCCACAAAGACAACTATCATTTATAGATTACATTAAGGACTCACCTGGATCTAAGTCAAGATATCATTGATGTGTGTATTCCCTCCAGTGATCAAGACTGCAACATATCTTGCCCATTGAGTGCAACTTCTGAGTGCTCCATCGTAAATTCATCATGGGGGAATTCCGCTAATATAGCGGAGACTTTCCCTGCTTTCTCCCAAGTGTACCTTCACAGCACACAGACTGGTCAGCAATTTCCCCTCGTTTTTGCCATGAGACCAGACTGTCTTTTTGTTTACTGCTAGTTTCTAAGATGGAATCTTTTGCTTAACTTTTTTTTTTAAACTTTCCTTGACTTGGCTTTATAATTCTTCATTGGGAATAGGTTCCAGTCTGCTCACACCATGCACCTTTCCTTTACCCTTTGGCTGCTCTTCAATTCCACTTCTTTGGAGACTGCAGTATTTCATGACTTGTAGCCATTCAACAACTTTGGAAGAATATTGGTATTAAAAGTAAGGCCTTTTTTTTTTAACAAGAAGTTTGAAGTGATTAAAATAATTTTGCTCTTCCCCAAAGGCAAATTGGTCTATTCTCCTCATCTAAATTAATTGTCCATTTTCAGTGTCCGTTGATGAATGCATTCTTTCACTCGTTCTTTCTCCGGAGTGTCATCATGCTATAATGGACTCGTTCTTTAAATATTATACATAAACTCCGAGCCCTCTTTCCCAACCCCACACTGACTAGAAGGCTGGATCCTGAAAGCAAGATCACTGCTTCCATCAGAGTTCGAGGGGTAACCCTAAAGGACTGGGGCTTTCTTCAGTACTACCCTTCACATGTCATGTATTCCTCCAGATAACAAGGCCAGGTAACAATTCCAAACTAAATGCTCAACCATTTGGAAAGTTCACATTCACATTTATGATAATCCAGTAATGACATCTAAGTTTGTTATCTGACACATTATTTTTAGGAAAACAAAATATATCGAGTTTGAGATAAATTTGATCCCTACATCGGGGTGGGATATTTTAGGTAGCTGTGAAGAAGAAATTAGTTAAGTAGTCTGTAGGATGCAATCTAAAAAGTGAAAGGTAAGTCAGAAGCAGTCTAGTCTAACTAACCCTTCCGTTTTACAGATGAGAAGATTGAGGTTATCTCAGAGGCAGAATTGGATTGCGTTTATAATGAGCCTCAGTGTGACAGCACTGATAATCACAGAAAAAAAAATGATTGACAAAGTATGTCTTGTTCAATAAAATCTGAAGATAAGGTAATTATTCTTGAATTGAATAATTTCTATAACAATCAGTTAATGTCTTTCCAAATTTCTAGAAAACAGTAGTATCAAAGAAATTGAGCTTTTCAAACTCTAAATATAATTCCACTTCCTCAATATTTTCATAGTGGAAATACTTCTGATAGATACCTCTGTCCTGGCAAGTATATTAAAATGAGGTAGTTGTTGTTATAAAATAATCTCCAACCACAGCTAGTCATCTAAGGCTCCTGGGCTAGATTATTTATTTTAACTGTTTAAGGAAAACTAAAGAATTGATCTCGCTGCCATATTTGAATTTCCTTTACCTTGAAATTCAATAAAATTAATCATACCCAAACAATATGAAAAAGGGGAAAACAGTAAATCCTTTCCAGTTGAAGTGGTCAGCTCTTTCCTTGGTATTTTAAAGGACTTTGCCCTTGGCCCTGTGTTAAGTCCTTTATAATTATTATCTCATTTATCTTGACAATAACCCATTTTACAGTTGAAGAAACTGAGACAAACAGTGGTTAAATCCCAAAGTCACAGAGTTAGTGTCTGAGTCTGGGTTTGGATTCAAGTCTTTCTGACTCAAGGCTGGTTACTCCACCCACAGCTCTACCTAGAATATATGGTCCATAAGTATTTAATTATATTCCAATTTCAAACCTGAATCACTGGACTGCCTTAAGTTAATCCTGGCCTAGAACATTTGGCATCCATTTTCAGGACTGGACCAGAATGACACTGTGGTTGATCTTGTGGTTGAAATAGGAGAAGGACTATTAGGCCTCCACTTTGGGTGATTTGAGTCAGTTACTGGAGTCTGACACCTTGTGGCTACTATACTTCGGGCAGCATATAGGAAATCCTGCCAGTGAGGTAGAGAAGGGGCCCTCACTAACAGTGTGGGATTAGCTTGTTTAAGAAAGTTGACAGGGGAAGTAAAGATATGAGGGTTAGTATTCCCAGACTCTTGCTAACCTGTCTTAAAATAGTCAGATCACCAGCATAAGAAAAAGAAAAATAAACTTTCTTTGAACAATCTAGAGATGGAAATGAATTCTGCATTCTCAGCATTTATTAGTGTGCTGCAAATTTCAAAAATAGATTAAAATATAATGAGAATGTTAAAGAATCAGATGTGCACATGAAAAACTGTTCTCCATTTAAAAATATGCCATGTGCATTAAAATGTTAAGATGAATTTGTTTTCAAGGAAAAAGTTTAAGCCCTAGCTTAATTCCATGACCATTTCTCTTCAATAAAAGTCGATGGCTTCCAGGTTAAAGAGAGAGCTGAATCAAAACATCTTAATCCCTTGATATACACAGATGATATCAAATGATACATCTACTCTGAAAAACCATATTAAGCAGCTTCTTTATCCCATAGAATCTTTCTCTCTTTTTAGGCTCTACATATACATTCTTATTAAACATATTTTTGCATTAATCAGATTGTATGGAAGAATTAGAATGAATGGGAGGAACCACGAGAAAGAAAAAACAAAACAAAACAGAACAAAAAAAAGAGGGCAAATAGTATGCTTCAATCTGCATTCAGACTCCATATTTCTTTCTCTGGATGTGGATGGTATTTTCTATCATGAGTCTTCTGGAGCTGTTTTAGGTCCCTTCATTGCTGAGAAGAGCTAAGTCTGTCAAAATCAGTCATTGCACGATGTGGCTGTTAACTGTGTACAATGTTCTCCTGGTTCTTCTCACTTCACTCAGCATCAGTTCATGTAAGTCTTTCCAGGGTTTGTCTGAAGTCTGCCTGCTCATCATTTCTTATGGAACAATAATATTCCATTACATCCATATACCACAACTTGTTCAGCTATTCCCCAATTGATTCTGGGCCACCACAAAAAGAACTGCTATAAATATTTTTGTACATGTAGGTCTTTTTCTCATTTTTGTGATCTCTTCAGGATACAGCTCTAGAAGTGGTATTGCTGGGTCAAAGGGTATGCACAATTTTATAGTCCTCTAGGCATAGTTCCAAACTGCTCTCCAGAATGGTTAGATCAGCTCATAACTCTACCAGCAATGCATTAGTGTTCCAATTTTCCCACATGTTCTCCAGCATTTATAAGTTTTCTGTTTTATCATGTTAGCCCATCTGATAGGTGTGATGTGGTACCTCAGAGTTGGTTTTATTTGAATTCTCTAATCAATGATGATTTAGAGCATTTTTTTCATGTGACTATAGCTAGTTTTAATTTCTTCCTCTAAAAACTGCCTGTTCATATCCTTTGACCATTTATCAATTGGGGAATGACCTGCATTCTTTTTCTTTGTTTTGTTTTTTGCTTTTTGGATGGGTGAGGGCAAGGCAATTGGGGTTAAGTGACTTGCCCAAGGTCACATGGCTAGTAAGTATTAAGTGTCTAAGGTTGGATTTGAATTCAGGTCCTCCTGACTCCAGGGCTGGTGCTCTATTCACTGCGCCACCCAGCCTCCCCCCATGACTTGCATTTTTATCCATAGAATCTTTCTTCAATAATCTTGAAATTTCACTTGGTCTAGATAAGTTTAAACTTTTTTCATCTATATCAAGGAAAAATTGAGACTAAAGTTTTAGAAATTGAATCTGAAGGTCACATCAAACCAATGGAAGAAGGTGATACCTGTAAATACTGTGATTTCCTCAAGGATTCTTTTTCCAACAACACTGAGCATAAAGATATCAAAGTATAAATACAATAAGAAACTGATTGCCATTATCCCAGGGTAGTGAAGTACTCTTCCTTTCTCCATCTCCCAGTGAAGTCACATCTGCTCCAAGAGCTGCCTCCAAGAGAATTAACAATTGGTTATTACTTCCTCTTCTCTCTGGTGTGGCACCCTCCTTGCTTCAAAAGCTTTTTCTAGTTGTGCAAGCAATGTTGGGAATTGCTATCAACCCAGTGTTGAGTCATATATAGCTAGAAGGAGGCAAAGGATATTTGTGCATACTGAGGTTTCCATGTAGTTTTGCAGAAGGTGAGAATAGAATATCTGCTCATGTTCAGGATGAGGGAGAAGGGGCAGGGTAAAGTGGGGGTGGAGTGGAATATATGACAGAAGATAAAAATATCTAGGAGTTCAGCTATCAAGATATTCCCCGAACTTTTATGAATAAACCAAAAATATTTTAATACATAAAAGAAGACAAATAATTCAAGAGATTAATTTTTCATGATCAGGCTAGGCAAGTGTGATAAAAAAAATACCATTATTATCCAAACTAATTGACAGATTTAGTGCCATATTAATCAAACTACCAAGGAAATGAGGTTAATACGGCACAACCTCTTCTTGATTAAACTATATCTACTCATTGTAACCTATGGTTTCCTGTCTAGATCTTCACCAGCTATCTTTTTGTAATTCATTCTAGAACTTTCCCTGAAGCTCACTGACCTATATTTTTCAGGCTCTGTTCTCTCTCTCTGTTTTTGAAAACCAAGACAACAGAAACCATTCTCCAACATTGTGCTACCTCTCTTACATTTCCTGACATTTCAAATATTACTAACAGTGTCTTTGGCAATCACATTAGCCAGTTCTTTCAGGACCTGAGAATATCATTCTTCTGGACTAGGTAACTTGAATTTATCACCAATAGCTAGTTGCTCTCCTTACTTCTCTGAAGTATCAACTTCTTTTTAGTCATTTTGTTCTCTCATTTTCAGTGTAAAGGTCATTCTGTTTTGTGAAGAAAATAGAAAAAAAAATAAAAATGAGCAGGTCTACCTTTTCTCTGTCGTCAATTTTCACTGTCCCAACCATACCAAATAAAGTTCTCTTCTCTCCTTTGATTTCCTTTTTCTCCCAAAATGGATAAACCATCTTTTTGTTGTCCTTAGTTTACCACATGCACTCATTCTGAGTATTATTGTTACATTATTTTTACAGGAATTTGCCATAATCTTCTGTTCATCTTCTCTTACCTGGCCTTTCTTAGTCAACAGGTTGTTAAGTTATTAAGTGCTTACTTCATGATATGCACTGTGCTAAGTATTTGGGATCCAAAGAAAGGCGAAACCAAACCATAGCCCCTGACCTTAAGGAGCATCTATTCTAATGGAGAGACAATTTATAAATTATCTAGATGTAATAGCCCTCTTGATAAGTCTTGGACTGCCCAATCTGCAAGTGAACTTACATTGGTAAAGACACAAAAAGTTTCTAAAGATAGAATTACTATGAACTCAGATTCTTTAAACATGATCATTTGGATCATAAAGCCAAACCCACTGTGACTCCCTACTGATTACATAGGTGTTTTTTATCCTTTCATTTCGAAGAAGACCAATGACATCATGGAGCAAGGTCTTGACTTGCTCATGAATTGGATTTAAATGAGACAGAGTTGTCCAAAGTCTTCAGCCTTGCTCTCTCTTCTAGAATCACTGAAGTCTAGTGGCAAAACAAGAGTCAGGATGACTAGTGGTGGCCCAGGATGCAGTAGATGACCTTGGCATCTTTGATGTCTGATCAAGCTCTAGGCATTCCATAGCATCTGCTTCAGCTACCTTCATGGATATCAGAACAAATTGTTCTCATCTTTCCATTCTTTACAGAAAAGTCTTTACATGCCTGGGGTAGACATCTCCTTTCTCACCAACAGTTTTGAGGCCTGTTGGTCACTCTCAACCTGGTTTAGCCAGTCTACTGAGATGGTTCTACTGGGGTGTGGCCACAGTGCATGCTACAACATCTTGAAGCCACAGGTGACAGGTGAAAAAGGACACCAAAGATAAATGAGTAGATCTAAAAGGGACTCAGTAAGCCCTAAAATCATTATTTCCCTTTTAGAGTAGTAGTGAATGTGGTGATCCTCAGATACTGGGGGTAAAAAGCTTTACAACAAAAATTTCACCTTCTACAGGAAGACTTCTCCAACCCATCTCAATTCCAATACCATTTCTCGGTTAATTATTTCTTATCAAGTGGACATTTCTTATTTAATGAACACGAGCAATAGCTATGCAAAATGTATTCACAAATTTCCAGAGACCTACTAAACTAAGAAAGCTCTTTGGCATAAAATTTTCAAACCAAATAAATTTTAGAGTATTAGAGCTGGTAAGTAGCTGTTAACCAAGACGAGCACAATCTGATCTTTATCATCAAAGGGAGTTGCTGTCTTATTTTTCTGGCATTACCACTGCAGGCAACCTTTGACCAAAGGTTAGAAAGCCAGCCTCAGAGTCACAAGGTCTGGGTTCAATTCTCCTTCAACTAGAAAGGTATATATACAGAGGATATGAAGTATATAAATATATGAGATATTTAGAAATGTGTGGACTTACCTCAGCAGAGAAACTAGGGCTGGATGTATACATTTGGAAATCAACTTCTTGGGGATAATAATTAAATTTACTGGAGTTGAGATCGTTAAGGGAAGGTGCAAGACAGAGATTTGGGGAGATACCCACATTTGGTGAATGTGACATGAGTGAAGAACCAACAAAGGAGACTGAGGACGGGTCTGACAGATAGAAGGAGAACAAGGACACAGCAGTAGCCACAAAAACCTAGTAACAACCTCACCACTCCTGTTGTGCTCTAGGTTCTGGGGCTGGTGATATGCCTTCTGCTCTGGGGCTAGAGACCTCACAGTTGGATTTGTTTCACTGGCCCGCTGAGCTAGAACCGTGGGGCCTCAGTTGCTCATCTGGGCTGTGGCTAATAGCCTCCCACTGGCTTGCCTGGACAGTGTCTGCTCCAGGCTTTGCTCCCTTTCTACCCAAGTGAGACAGGCCTTTCCTGAAATCCCTCCAAGTCATCTTAAGCTGGAAAATTGTTTCACTCCATCTTTTTGTAGGTTCTGTTGCTCCAGAATGTGTTGAGAGGTTTGATTTAACATTGTTTTCAAAGGAAACTGGAGAGAACTCAGACAACTTCCTGACTTTTCTCCACCATCTTAACAACACCTCCCACCCCCATCCCCATCAGATTTAGTAATTAAGAAATGATTGATAACGTTGGAGAAGTCAGTTTCAGTTGAATGATGTCATCTAAAACCAAATTACAGAATCATTTAGAATCTAATGAGAATAAAAGTATAGGCTTCTAGTACAGGCTGCTTTCTCAAGGAGTTTATCCAAGAAAGAGAGGAGAATTATAAAATGACAGTGGCAGTGATGATTAGATTTCATCCCACCAAATCTCAGTGATATCTGTAAGTTCAATTTGCCTCCCTGCATTAGGATGTCTAGTTCCTCTGTTTACTTCCTAAACTTTGGGCATTTGTGTAGAGACATTTGACAACATGGAAAGGAAAATAGAATTGTCTTGCCTTTCTAAATTGTCTTGATTTTCTTTGAGGAGGCATTAAAATACTATGTTCAAAGTATTGTTGCTATTCAGCCACTTTTCAGTCTTGTTCAACTCTTCATGACCCCATTTGGGGGTTTTCTTGGCAAAGATCCTGAAGAGTTTTGCCATTTCCTTGTCTAGCTCAATTTTACAGATGAGGAAACTGAGGCAAGTGGTTTAAATGACTTCCCCAGGATCACATAGCTAGCAAGTGTCTATGGCTATGTTTGACCTCAGGAAGGTGAGTCATCCTGACTCCAGGTCTGGTATTCTATGCACTGGGCCACCTAGTAGTGACCTTGTGTAGTAGTTTAAATTAGTTCAAGTACTACTTTGTCATAAATGAAGTTAGTAATACTTTTTTGGGTCATTTGAGGGAAAATGCTCGTTATAAATTCATAATAAGGTTCTGGGAGTCTATGTGGAGTTTAAGAGCATATATCCTAAAAGAGAGCATTTATATAGCCAAAGTAAAGTAATTTTTAGTTAAAATTGGGTTGTAGAAAGTCAGGGTTCTAAGAGATCTTACAGATCAATTCATTCAACTTATTCTACAAATAAGGAAACTCCATTTGAGAGTGTTGACCTGTCCAAGGTCACAGAGATAGTCATGTTTCTGTTAGAACAATCCTGCTTTTGTGTAAGTTATTTAGGTTGGCTATCTAGTTCCCTTCACTGAAATTTGCTTTAGCTTGCTTGACTTTGGCTAGGTAATGTTGGACCCAGAGTTCTAAAAGCACTGTTCTGAGGAATTTGGAAAGCGTATTTAAACGGTTTCCACCCAGGTCACAACGACATAAAGACTGCCGAACAATGCAGGTCTATTTAGTTCTTAGAGAAAGGAGTTAACACATCACATGACAATCCCTTTATTTTAACAGCACTACCTGACTTCTCTGGTGGTCAGAGAATTGCTTCCAATGGAGTTAAATGAAGCAAATTTATGTGGTAAAATTAATCTCTCTTGCAAAATGGTCTCTGGTTTGAGCAACACTAATCTGACTGGAACTAGATCAGTCAATATGTAATTGTGTTTTAAATACGTTAGTATTTGTACTCTAAAGAAAAGACCAAAGTTATGTAATAAGTTTCATGCTCCCAAAGGGTTACTGATTATTGATAGTAGTGACAGGAGCATTCAAGGGAGAGGAAAATGTAAAGAAATAGGGCTTTTAGAGAAAGCAGGAAGATTTCATAAATATAGGCCACGACAACCTTCTTGGTTCCTTGTTCCGAATTTGTTGCCAGGAAAGGATGTACCTGTACTCAAAGAACTTCTTTGGATAAAACAAAATTAGCTTTGAAGCTACCAAGTAAATGTGTAAATGACTGACTTTGGGAAACAAAGCCCTTCTCTTCAATGACAGAAGACCCTGACTTTGATCTAGGCATAGATACAAAGCTAATTTGTAAAGTGAAACTGAGACTATCTGTAAGATATCAATACATATGTTAAATTGTTCTAAATAAAATTAAGGAGCTAGAACTTTTAATTGATTACCTAGAGAGAGTTTTCAACCCAACATGGTGTCCCAACACACTGTAGTAAAGTCGTTTTTATATTCTGAATGTCTCATTGTATGAATGGGAAAGGACTGCTAATGGTGGACACAGTTCAAGGGGCGCAGAACCTCAGACCCACACAGTTCTAGGGACACAACAGAGCATTACTTAGGACAACACAATGACAGGGCATCTTTTTACAGCCTACACTAGACTGTATTTAATACATCACACGTGGAAATGAATGTAATTCCTCTCTAGCAGGCTTCGTTATATTGGCAGGATCCATGATAAGACATTTGTCAGTACTTTAAAGCAACTGAATAATGTTCACATCTAAGCTAGCCTTTCAAATGCTATTGAGAGAGAGAATCATTATCCAGAATTCAATTCAAATTTTAAAAATCTTGTTACTTTATTTGGTAAAATGGGTGTTTGACAGCCTTTTCAGAATGAATTAATTTCATTTCATCATTTCATACCCTAATATACTCTTTGCAAATAAACACAATATAACATTACCAGGAACATTACAGGCAGACACATACATAAAAAAGACTGTCTAGTTGCTAGAAGAGACCCTTGCTATAGTATTGAAAAGGCAAAAATGATGGGACAAATGTCCTTAAATTCCCTTAAGTAGAGTCTCATTCTAAGGCTAACTAGAGGACTTGCTTCTATCTCCAAAGTGAGCAATTCACACATTTTTCACAAAATTTTTATAACACAGGCTCAAGAAATACATGCAAAGGACTTCACATATTTGACACTTTATAACTCATTTTGATGAGATATTTAATTCTATAAGCCTTCACTCCTCCATTAGGAGGAGGAGAGATCTCTGAGGGAGGTTGAGGGTTGAATACCTGAGCCTCAGCCTCTGTTCAACCACATTCCTTCCCCAGTCCCTCCAATCCTGGCTGGCAGATGGTCTGAGAAACTTACAATGATGTGGAAGATTCTGAACATCCTGCCTTCCCATTGCTATGGTAGCAGCATCTTTGAAACAGTTGGCTGTCATTACCAGGAGCCAAAGACATACAAGATGAGATGAGGAAAGCCAATTCAAGGCTGTAAAAAGAGCCTAGAAGAAAAACAACATCATCCCCAAGGTGCATATCCTGAAGACTCCAGTGAAAGCACTTCCAGAAGCTGTGAGATACTCTTTTAGAACATGTCATCTTAAGGCCTGAAACCATTTAGACCCTGGACTCTGTGCATCCATAGAAGAGTGTGTCACAGACTGTTTTAGGGAATGTTTTGTCGAGCTATACCACTGTAGTAAATATCTGTTTCTAAAAGTTAATTATCTATAACTAATTAATGTAAACTCATAATCATAGGTTGGAGGGAGTTGGAGGGGAGAAAAAAGGGAGACTGAAGGCTGTGAGCTCTAACACCAGAAGGTCACCCTTCTCCCTTCTCCCCCCCCCCAACCCTTACAGCTCTAAGAGAATATAGCAGCCATTTTCTGGGGACCTGTCTCATCATTGTGAGTGGTAGTTGGGATCATACATCCAGAGCATGTGCTACAGAAGCATGTACAAAATGCATACAAAATGAATATTACAAGGCAAATTTGGGTGAGACGGGAGAGAGGATGACATACATTGTCTAGATCGTAGAATGCATGAAGGGAAATAATGCAGATGTAACAAACCTAGACAAATACATTAGAATCAAGCTGTGGACATTTAATTGCTAAACAGAGAAGTTGGTATTTGGCCTTGGAGTTAAAAGATAGTCACTGAAGGGGTGATAGGCTCAGATCCGTACTTTAGCAGCTATGTGGAGAATGGATTTGAGATGGGGAGAGATTTGAAGCAGGGAGATCATTTAGGATGTTATTGCAACAGTCCAATTGAGAGATGCTAAAGGCTTGAATTACGGTGCTAGGAGTATCAGTGGAGAGAAGAGAGATGAAAGGCTGTGAAGGTAGAATCTGTAAGATTTGGTCATTGATGGAATAGGTGAAGGCAAGTGAGAATTCAAGGATGACTCCTAGGTAGCAAACCTTTGTTTCTGGAAGAACGGATGAGTTTTGGAGGAAAGATAATGAGTTCTCTTTTGAACGTATTGAGTTCAAGATGCCTGTAGTATCTCCAGTTTGGAATGTTCAGTAGCAGTTGGTAATGTGGTGCTGGAACTCTAAACGAGATGAGTGCTGGATATGTAAACATGGGAATTAAAAGATGAAATGCTTTATATAAAAGTAATTAACCATTTTGAAGACTTTTCTTCTTAATGTTTAGTGAAGTCAGTAATGCAGTCATTTAACCTTAACAACTCACATATCATTGGAATATTCTATAAATATTAATCCAATGACATTAGTTAGTGCTTATCTATCGGCAAATTTATTGTCCCAGACTCTCATGTGCTAACCCAGTGGTTCTCAATCTGGGGGTTGTGACCCCTTTGAGGGTTGAACGACCCTTTCACAGGGGTCACAGGGGTTGCCTAAGACCATCAGAAAACACATATTTCCAATGGTCTTAGGAACCGAGACACCACTCCTCTATCCGTCTCCAGGCAGGTCCGCCCACATGCGGATATAAGTATTAAAGGGTCACAGCATTAGGAAGGTTGAGAACCACTGTGCTAACCTAAAAGCTGTAATTGTAGATCACATATAATTAGGTGGCATATATAGTTAGGACCTGGAGTGAAGAAGACTTGAGTTCGAATCTAGTCTCAGATGCTTACTAACCATGTGACTCTGGGCAAGTCATTTAACCTCCTTTTGCCTTTTTCCTTATTTGTAAAATGGGAACAATAAAAGTATCTACCTTTAAGGGTTGTTTTGAGAATCAAGTGAAGTAATATTTGTAAAGTCTTTTGCAAGCTTTAAAGAATTCTGTAAACGCTAGCTGTTACTATTCTTAGATCCATTAGTGTAGATTCAATAACCAATCAAGTTCTTTGTTAATACTTTCTTGATTCTATAGAACTACAAAAAAATAAATTGCTATATCGGTAGACCTCAGAAATAAAGTTAGAATAATCAGTTAGAAAATTGCCATTAATTATTTGATTCATTATCAATAATATTAATGATAACTGATGTACAAACAACCCAACTCTGACTCGGACTCTGGGGACGCCTTCTTCTGTTGTGAGGTCCCGGCTCTGGGTTGGTGCAGACTGAGCTCTGTCATGAGTGAATTTGAACTGTAAAGAAGGCCTCAGGTTCTTACTCATTGCCTTTTGGTCTTTATAAATCCCCTGTAGTGTTGGGGAAAATACTCAACCTTATTTCTGGTTTATGCCTAGGGTCACCCCAAAGGGAATCAGAAAGGTACTCAATGTACTAGGTAGGTCATGTATAGAATAGCTGTTTTATTTCCTGTACTACAAAGGAAATGCTTGAAACAGAAAACATTCATAAACTGATATTGTCAAAGATGATACGATAACCTATATCTCCTATTATACTTTCCCAGGTTGATACTTAAAACGTCAAATCATGAAATATCTTGTAGGACTGATGAATAGCCATCTCATCTTCATTTCAGCTTTTGCACAGTCTGGACAACTTCCATCAGGTGTAAATCTGATAAGTCAGTGCATAGTTTGGGCTCATTTGTCTCTTAATGGTCATTTTCTTTGAGAAGAATATAATTGCAGAAAGCTTTCCCTGCTGCCGGTCAGCTCCAGTTGAAAGATCTGCATGTTCCTGCATTCTGGAAGCATCTATTGCTGTTTAATTCTCTGTTCAGAAAGATTCACAAGCAGAAGAGGTATTCAGGAGCCTTAGGTTCAGATTCACAGTTGACTACTCAGCTCAAGTGCTAGCTGATATATGTGAATCCATGGCAGGAATGCCAAAAAGAGAGGAATCTTTCTCACAGATGGTCCAAGAGAGAGCATCCACTCATATCCTCAGCAGAAAGAAAGAGAGCACCAGAGAGCTGGGTCAGCCCATTTAAGCTCTCCTGTTCCGGTGGCCAAGTCAGTTTGCTATAGCTCCCTCTTCTTGCTGCCATGATGAAGCAAAGGTGTTTCTGAGTTATTCCTGAGTCCATCAGCACTGTCCTAGAAATGGCCAAGGAAACTCAGTTCAGTTCTGCAGTCATCTGTGGGATGCTCCCTGCAAGCCATTCTTACCCGCGATCCATGGGGTGTGTTCCGGTTCAAGCCAAAGTACAGTTAGGAGGACGATAATTCAAAGCAGAGAACTAAAATATTTGCTTATTTGTTCACTTATATAATCTAAAGTAGAATTTTTTTAAACTGAAACTAGATCTGAAAAGATCTCACCAAAACTTATCAGTTTTCATGACTAGAGCCTGCCTAAAAATATATTTAAACAGTTGCACCTCTTTGAAAATAAATCTCTGATGAGTTCAATGAGGTGAGATGTTTAATATATGACCCTGCGGTGAATATTGCAAGAAACACTCGTCTCTGTTTCTGTCAGTCGTAGCTTGTGTGTGAAATGAAAAGTTAATTTTGTCTTTGTCTTTTGTATTTTTCCTTAGCAGTAGTGCCTTGGAGGCATGCTAAAGGATGTTGAAAGTGACTTTCAGTTTACTTATATCGTCTTCACAAAATTGTCCATCACTACTCTTAATAATTTTAATTGTCAGATACTAGGAAGAATGAATTATCCCCACTAACAATCCCAAAAACAGGAGGCATTTTACATAACTGATTAATGAAATTTAAAAGTGGAGACAAATGAAAAGAGAAGGTAAAATAGAAGGTGGAAGAGCTGTAGAAAGTATAGAATGTTAAGAGTTGGGAGACCATTTAGTCCAAAATCCCTCATTTTACAAGTAAGGAAGTTATTACTCACTTAATGTCATCTCCATAGTTTGTAGCAGAGTTAAGACTAGAACCAAGTCTCCTGACTCACCTTGCCACTCATATTATCTTTAGATACTGCCTACATTCCCTACTATATTCCTTCCTCTTTACAGAGAACCATCACTTATAAGGGGAATTTTAATAGGAGGGAAAATGCAATTCAGTAAAAACAAAAAAAAATCTCGTAAATGCTGTATTTTACACCCATGGTCTTCCAACGTTGCAGAGAAGGTCAACCTGGATCATTAATAACCAAAACATCCAGCATTTATCATGTTGTTGCTTTTGTCTTTTTTATTTGCATCGTTATAGTCGTATATATTGTTCCTCTGGTTCTCAGTTCAAACATTTCTACATTCATCATTTCCTACAAAAGCATTTTGTGCTTTTCTGTGGTCGTTATTTCTTACAGAACGGTAACATCCAACGATATCACGTGTCATCACATACTTAGCTATTCCCCAGCTGATAGAAATTTACGTTGGTTCCAGTTTTTCGTTGCCATAAAAAGTGCTGCCATAAATATCTGGGGTATACAGTGGCTTTCTTTTTAACAATGACCTCCTTAAAGTATATACTAAGGGTAATCCCATTGAAAATAATTGTGCAATGTGTAAAATATCTGGGAGTAAATCTACCAAAACACTTTCAAAAATGATACAGATCTAATTAGAGGATAGTACTTAAAGAAAAAGAGGACAAATAACTGGAAGGATATAGCTGGGTTATGCCAACATACTAAAAATAATAATACCATATCAATTAGCTGACAGCTTTAGTGCTACACTAATCACGCTACCAAGGAGATACTTCATAAAATTAAACAAAACTATAACAAAACTCTGTTGGAAGAAGAAAGGGAAATAATGAAGAAAGTAGGAATGTGAAGGAAGAGCAGTACTTTCAGACTTCAACATAATGAAATAATAATTAATGAAACTATTAGTTATTGGTTAAAAATTAAAAATCAGGTCTATGAAACAGACTACATAATAATTGAATGGACTAGAAATAATTGAGCTCAATAATTAAATATTTGATAAACCTGAAGACATAAATTGCCTAAGAAAGAATTTCCTCTTTGATAAGAATTGCTGGGGAAAACAGAGATAAATTTGGCAAAAATTAGCTTTAGAGCAGCATAATACACCATATGTCACAATAAACTTGGAATGAACACGTGACCTGAATATTAAAGGTCATACCAAAAAAATAGTAATAAAAGGGAACTAGATTAGGTACCTTTCAAAGCTATGGATAGAGGATGAATTCTCAAGCAATGATGGGGTTCGAGCAATCACAAAAGGCAAAATGTGATAGCTAATTTTAATTACATGAAACAAGTACTTTTTCATAAATAAAACTGATGGAACTAAGGCAAGAAAGGAAGCATTCAACTAGATGAATCTACCAAATATCTCTTATAAGGTTCTGACCCAAGACATAAGCAATTACCAGAAATTTGTAAGACCAAAAGTCATTCTCCTAAAGATAAGTGATAAGGAGATTTTTCAAAAGGATCACATGAAAGAATATTCCATTTAACTAATGAAGTGTCAATTCACAAACAAGGAATGATTAACACTGAAGAGGCTGTAGAAACACAAGCACATTGATGCCCTGTTTGTGGAGCTGTGAAGTAGTCCAACCCTTTTGGAAATTAATTTGGAATTATGCTAAGAAAGTGAAGAAAATTACTATACCTTTTGACCTAGATATTTCCATTGCGAGGCGTATAACCAAAAACAGATTAATGGTCATGGTATTTCTTCACCCCCTCCTCTATTTCTATTCATTCCAATTTCAACAAAAGTTAGTAGACCTTGATTGTAATGCTTACCTAGAATAGTACCAACTTCTCTTTGGAAATTATTTCTATGAACATAGAAGCATATCAAAAACACGTGAGCACATTGGAGTGTATGATTAGCTTCCTTTGTTTTTCCATTAAAAAAGGAAGTGAGTAGAAAGGTCAAAGAATCATTCACCCCATAGCTTGTTCTTGACTCTTCTGTATTCTCTGACTAGCCTAGAGAAAGCCAGAAGCTTGATTTTAGGAAGAATCTTTGAGTTCAGGCTTCTGTAATTTTCTCTAATTTAATTATTTTAACATGTGACTTTAGATTATCTCTGTGTCAGAATGTTATTGCTGTTAAGGAAACTTATGGACTTTTCAGTCCCCTTTTCTCCTCAGAAACTTCTCTGGTTGGGCTTCTGACTAAGATAGTGAAGCAATCTGAAACAAAACAGCTCACTTGTAATAAAACTACTTCAAGAATGGAAAAAGAGCACCAGACTGAGTTATGACTAAAAAATCCAAAAAGAAATTCATTATGTGTATTTTCAGCCCAAATTAAAGTTCAGAGAAATAGCTAGAAACCTTCAGGCACTAGGGAAGGGGTCAAGCCAGAAAAGTCTGGCTCTAAGAGTGTCGAGGATGGAAAGCTTCCAGGACAGGGATCAGGAGTGAGCCAGGGTCACCTGGAGCCTTAAGCTATGTTGCTCTGACTACGGTTCAGGATCAAATGATTGTAAAGCTGGAGGGCAGCAATCAGACTGGTCTAAAGCTCTGAAAGTTTTTAATATACTGGCCAGAACAGTTCCCAGGATCCCTGTCTAGAGCATAGTACTCAGTATCCTTAGGAAACAGTGGTAGGACCTTAGATAATACAGAGCAGGATCAAACATCATTCCTTACAGATATGTGCATATTTTGACACACAGTCCCAATTCAGGAAGTAAGATGAGAGCAAAAAAGCAAACACTGACATTTTTTTTTAATGTTGTGGATACAAGGATGCTCTAGGCAAGTAAATAACTGTACAATATCTGCAAGGAGAGCCACAAACGAAAACATAGTTGATCACAAGGTCAAGCAGAATTCCTCGGGAAAATGAAGAAGTGTTTTAAAATTATAATATAATAGAATGATAGCTAGAGAAAAGGATTGAAGTAACAAATGGCTTGGTACAGGAAGCACAAAATCTTAGCCAATTATTAAATTCCATGAAAATTACAATGGACCAAATAGAAATAAATTACTCCATGAGACAATAAGAAATAATAAAAACAAAATGAAAAGATTGAAAAACAGAAGGAAAAGTAAGGTATCTCTTTAAAGATAAAAAAATTAACCTGGGCATAGGTCAAGGAGAGATAATCTAAGAAATCAACAGAATAACTGAAATATATGACCACTAAAAAAAAAAAAAAAGCCTGGGTATCTAAATTGTAGAAATGAAAATTGCCCACATCTATTAAAATGGGAGGGAAAAAGTTAAAATAGAAAGAATCCACAGTCACCTCTTAAAATTCTAAAATGAAAGCTCACAGGAACATCATAGAATACACAAGTACAGAAAGTTAAGAAAAAGGTAGCTGAGATTATACCAACGCGAAGAGGTGGGGGGAAAAAGCAAGCGTCACTTAAATCTCAATTTCATTTGAATCAGACAGAGGAAGAGTGGAACACACAAGATCTGATGTAGAAACATGTTAAATACTAGTTAGAATAAGTTGACATTATCCTAAAGAGACTTCTTTTAAGGGCATGGTGTATATTTGGATGGGTAATTTAGTATATTTCTATTAACAAGGAAAAAAAAGAAATCTGTTGAACAAAACAGGGAAATAGGAGAAAACAAGGAGAAGGAAGAAAGGATTATGCGGAAAGAGAGATTCGGGGAAGAATTAGTGATAAGTAAAACAAAATCCAACTCTGGAGGGTGTGATCATAGAAAAAAAGTTTAAAATGAAAGAAAAAGTAAGAATCTGTGATTAGAGACTGGGAGAAGGGAAAAGAAGAGTAGTGCAGTTAAGATAGATGGCATCAATTGCAGATCACTAGTGCTGGATACTCTTCCCTCACCATTCTTTTCATTCTAGAAACTTCTTTCACAATGGTCTAGATAATTTCTACAGTTCTTTCTAGGTTTAACAAAATGCTATATGCTTCCCTCATTCCCCTCCCCCTGCATCAATTGAAAGTTGCTATATAAGCATATTATCTAATATTTACTGCCTGCTAGCTTGTAATCTGAATAGGAAAAAGAGACATAAAACTTTGGTATGATTCAACAGAAACACATAGGAGTAGTGAGAGCAATAGAACTAATGCTTCTAGGTAGAAGAACACAGTTGAATCCAAGATGAGTACCTCATACCATATGGGTATTCATGGTTTATCTAAGGAACTAGTAGGATTCTCAGTCAAGTAATCAGGTGAAAACAATGAATTGTCAATGTCCCTCCGATCCTAGGAAAGAAGCAAGGGCATAATTCCTAGAAACAGTCCTCATATGCAGAGGTTCTCCCACCCCCACACGTCCCTACAAACACACGCACAGTATTTCTACAAGGGTGAGGCCAGAAATAATGGGATATTTTTTCCTAGTAGTTTTGCTTATGCTCCCAGAATTTACTTCAGCACATGGGAACAGGAATATTTGAAAAAGAAACTATTTTCTTTTCTCTCATATTGTTTCTTTCAAGCATATTTTAACCAAACAGAGAAGAGAGAAGGGGATAAGAAATGTCAGTTACACAAGAAAATCTATCCTTTGCCCAACAGATGAAGAAACTGTGTAGCTACAGTTCATTCTAATGGGGTGCTTGGGGTACCTGTGCTTGAACATCAGTTTGTAAATTCAGTTTGCAGATCACATTTCTCCCTAGCCTCAAATCTCCCCAGCCTCAGAGTATTCACTCTGCTCCTTCCCCCTGCCAGCCCTCTGCCTAGCAACCATTCATGAACTGTTTATCTCCCCTTAGTACAATAACCAGCTGCACCTATGAATCCTTCACTAGAACTATGTATAAGTAACTCTGTAGCCCATTATACACAACCTGGATTCCTTGTTAGCTTGGGACATACGTATACTCCCAACAGCCATCTTGACAAACAGGACATTGATGGGTGGCAGCTTGGTCAGCCCGGACCGCTAGCTGACTTAGTGATGTTTCAAGCCTAAACCACACCTCCATGCAGCCCGCCTCCCCTGGGCTATTTCCCAGCGAATTATGGGCAATACGTCTGTGCAGTAGATATTAAAAGTGCATGTTCCTTTAAGCACTGACCACTCCTTAACTCCTCTCTAATCCCACCCTTAACTTACCTAGTTAGCATAAATGGCACAGTTTTTACTAAAGATTATCCTCTAAAAACTTTAACTCTACCCCTTTAAGGTTGCAGGTTCCCTAAGACCTCCTGCTTGCTGTAAAGCCTAACAATAAACGTTTACCACCCTGACTTAAAGATGCTTGAGTCCTGTGAATTCACTCCAGACTGCCCACCCAGGGGTTCCTGGATTCCTGAAACATACAAGCCAGCGTCAATTCCTTAATTTAAAAACAAGATACAAAGCACTTTCTGACTGATTCAGGGTGAGATCTTTTCTTTTATCAGATGAGTTAGCTCTCGTTTCTTAAACTGTGTGAGAAATATACTTAGTCTAGGAATAAGCAACATTTGTTGGAAAGCCAGGGACATCTTTCATAACGTTTATTTTTCATTTATTCTTTCTGAATAAATGGGTAGCTCCCTTAATGGAGTATACTGACTCAGACAAATGTGACCCCTTTTATGCAGTTTCCATGAGAATTTCCCACCTTGTTTTCCATTGACTAGGTACAACCTCCCGAACTGCCCACGTCATACTCCCCTCACATGGCTCAGGAAGCATGTGTACTAGCCTCTAACCCCCCACCCGATCAGAAGCCTGGCCCTGCTAGGTCACAGCTCTGATTAGAACCCGTCACCTCTGACCCACATTCTGCTATCAAAGATAGGAGCACTTTTAATTATCTGAAAACAAAATTTGTCCCATCAGTTCCCACAAACTGCAGTTTTGATTTGTGTGTTACTTATGAACCGTCACTGCCCTTTTTTTGTGAATTAGTATAACTCGATTTCTTGGAGTAGAATCATAGAATCAGAAATATTAGAGCCCAGAAGGGACCTTTGAAATCACTTAGTTTGACCTCATTTTACCATTAAGAACAATGGGACCTAGGAGGGGTCAGTGACTCTTCCCTCGGTCATATGACTAGTTAGCTACAGAGCTAGTACTAGGAGTCAGGCCCCCTGATTCTCAGTTCTTCATTGTTTCCATTACACTATTCCTTTTTGTTTTTTATTGGTTTTTTTTCTGACCACGACAAACTATTTATTGATGATAGGGACATGCAAAGAAGTAGATCTAGCTGAAAAGAAGGGAGAAAGAGGAGACAGACACGGGCTACGGCTACAAATACAGTATAATTACAGAGATGCAAAGCTGCTGTAATTTCTCTTATCTCGCCTGTTCTGATGCCATGACATAGCATTGCCCTGCTGCATCCCTAGAATTCCCTCTCTGATAAAGCCTTGTAATTTTAAAAATGAATAGTGGTACCAGGCTGAGGCAAGCTGGCAGGCTCCCCTGGTCCCTACTGCCACTACTGTCTTTCCCGTACCTGTTTCCCACTTCAAGTGTGGGAATCTTACAGTATATAGGAAAATGAATTAGCTGGTAATAGGCAGACAAATCCAAAAGTTCACATATTGATTACATATATACATATATAATATATAGATATTATATATAAATATATGTATTGTGTATATGTACATATATGCATCTGTGTGCATATATAGACATATCTCTGTGTGTATACATGTGTGTGTATACACACACATACATATGAAATGTCTCAGACCTGTCATAATATCTTGATTTCGATTGCTGTCCCTTTTGGGGTTTTATAATTTTTATAATTGACAATGAAATATAAATTCTTAATTCTTCACTTTTCCTAATTTTTACCTTCTCCAACTCAACCCTCATTGTCCCCTTTTCCAGTTGCACAAGGGACAGGAAGCTTCCTCCCCCACATCGTTCCCAATCCAAGTATTTGACCTTTCTCTGTTCCAGGAACTGAGCATAACCATGAGCCCTCTTTTATGTGTCGTCTCCTCAGTTAGAATAGGACCTTGAGATTCCGGATGGCTTCTGCCTTCTTGCATTTTTAGTGATAATCCTGAGTAAATGGAAGGATGGTATTGCCATCGATAGAAACGTGGAAGTTTGGAATAGCAGTCTGGGGGAAATTATCGTGGGGAGATACCAGGAGTTCCATCTTAAACGCGTTGAATTGAGGATGCCTAGGGGACATATATACGCACACATACGTACATATGCATGCAAACCTCGTGTCCATGTTCTTCTCCCTCTCAGCAGAGAAGCTGGTCTCATATTTCACGGAGAAAATAAAAGCTGTTTGCCTTGGGTTCCCTCTTTCCCCATGTTCCACAGCTCAAAATCTCTCGTCTCTCTCTGCCAGTTCTTTCCACCTTTGCTCCAGTGGCTAATGAAGAGGTCACTCTTCTCCTCAACAGCTGCGTGGTCGTGTGCCTCAGTGTCTCCTCTGGAAGACTGCCTCCCAGTGATCCTTCCCCCCAAGCTTCAGTTCCTCCCCATGTCCTGGCTCTTCTTGGGACGCCCACGCGGGTCCCCAGATCTCTGCCTTTTGTAAAAGGGCGACTCTACCCTTCCCTCTAGTCATTCTCTATCTTTTTCTAACCTTTACCTTGATCAGCTACTTCTAGAACAAAGCCCTGCCTGCACTTACTGCGTTCTCTCCTGCGCTCTCTTCTCCGCTCTCACCCGGGCTCAGCGCCTCATGGATGGGCTTCCCCCCTTATTACTCAAGTAAAACCGTTCTCTTTAAAGCTGCCAATTCTTTCATGGTTTCAAAGTCCAGTGCCTTTTTTCATTTCTTAGCTTTTCTTAAAGGGTAGCTAGGTGATGTAGTGGATAGTGGTCACCATACCGGGATTGGAAGATCTTCCACGCCCCTGGAACCTGCTGACTGTAGCAGGAAGGGGTGGAGCCAGAGAACTGGAACCCAGCTGGTCTGTGCAGTGGAAGCTGCAAGGCAGCCAGTGTGAACTCCTTTTGCTTTGAGCCGGCAGAATCTCTGCTCAGGACCCCTGCTGAGGACTGCCAGGGAGGGGAACTGCCCTGGCAGAGGCTGGGAGCTGCCTGGAGGCTGAGCAGTGGCCTGGGGGAGCAGAGGAGGATCTCTGCCTGAGGTAGCCTGTGCTGTCTGAAGGCTTGAGAATGTGGGTGTTTGCTACTTTAACATGTGCCAACTTCCTAATGACTGTGCTGGCTTTGACTTTCTGGTTTGGGGACTCTGTTTTCTGGTATTTAAATGACTGCTCTAGATATATTTCTTATGTAGAGAGCCTGTTACATTTCGTGATGAATAACCATGTCAGCATACTTATAGTTAGTTACTGTAGGCATTGTGAATGCTGCATTGCTGATACAATAGTGAGCCTGGGCTGCAGTCAGGAGGACTCGAATTCAAACCCAGCCTCAGATACTTACTAGTTAATTATGTGACTCTGGGGAAGTCACTTAATCTTGTTTGCCTCAGTTTCTTCATTTTGTAAAATGAACTAGAGAAGAAAAAGGTTAACTCCAGTATCTTTGTCCAGAAAATTCCAGATAGGGTTATGTCTTCATGTTGCAAACCATTGAAACGATGACAAAAATCCTTGTTGGCCTCTCTAGCATTTGTTGTCATTGGTCACCTTTCCTCATGATACTCTTCCTCTTGGTTTTTGTGACACCGATTTCTCTTGATTTTTCTCCTCCGTTTGATCTCTCCTTTACTGGATCATTATACATATTCAGCCCCCTACTTGTACTTACGGTTCAAAGCTCTATTTTGGGGTCCCTTTCTCTTCTGTTTATTTGTTTTTGTTTTAAATTCAATTTTATTGAGTTTTCAGGTTCACATTCACTCTCTTCCACTGTTGATTCTTTCTTCAATTGAGAAAGCAAGAAAAGCAAAACTTGTTATAATCATGTACAATCTAGCAAAACAAATCCACACATTGATCATGTAAAAAAAATATGCCTCTCTGTTGGGAAGTACGTAGCATGTTTCATCATGTGTCATTTGAAACTGGTTTGTCATCGTACTGATCAGAGTTCCCAAGCCTTTAGAAGTTGTTTGTCCTTACAATATCGTTGTTATTACATAAATTGTTCTCCTGGTTCTATTCAATTCACTTTGAATCAGTTCATATAAATCTTCCCAAGTTTCTCAGAAACCATCCCCTTCAACCATTCCCTTACAACACGAAGGCATAGCATCACATTCATATATCAAAGCTTGTTCAGTCATTTCTTGATTGATGGACAGCCCTCCCCCCTCCCATTTTAAATTCTTTGCTGCTACAAATGGAGCTGCTATAAACATTTTTATAGATGTGGGTCTTTCCCCTCTTTTTTTGATTTCTTTGGAATAGAGATACAGTAGAGAAATGACTGGGTTGAAGCATATGCAGACTTTAATAGTTTTTTGGGAAAAGTTCCAAATTGCTTTCCAGAATGCCTGGACCATTTCACAGTTCCACTAATAGTGCTTTAGAGAACCTCCTTCCCCACAGTCTTCCCAGCATCTATTATTTAACGTTCTTTATCAAGTCTGCCCATCTCATGGTTGTTCAGAGGTACTTCAGAGTTGTTTTTATTTGCATTTCTCTAATCATTAGTGATTTGGAGCATTTCTTCATATGGCTATTGAAAGAATGGATATGTTACTCTGAAAACTACTTATTCATATCCTTTGACCACTTTTCAATTAGGAAAGGGTTCTTATTCTTAGCATTTTTAATTTATTTTTCACTTTATTTTTTATAAGTTTTTAATGATGTCTTCTGTTTTAACATGACTAGCTCTCCCTACTATCCTTTCTTTTCCCATTCCCAGAAAGAACCATTCTGGAAGACAAAAAGTATTCATTTTCGAAGAGGATAAAAAACACGCACAATTGATGAATATATTGAAATACTCAAAAAACATACAATGTGTAACATTTTGTGGACTTCCCACCTACACAAAGGGCTGTCTTCTCCAATATTTCTTCTTTTTGTCTATTTGATGTTTATAATTTTGATACATTCATTTTTTATTTCTTGGTATGTGACTTCTCCACCCTCAACCCTCAGTTCCATTATTGTAGTTACTATCTATCTATCTATCTATCTATCTATCTATCTATCTATCTATCTATCTATCTACCTATCTATCTATCTATCTATCTATCTATCTATCTATCTATCCATCCATCCATCCATCCATGCATCCATCTATCTGTCTATCTATCTATCTATCTATCTATCTATCTATCTATTTATCTATCTATCTAGGCTCTTCTTTCATTCTGAATCAGTTCATTTACATTTTTGCATTCTTCTCTGTATTCATCACACACATAATTTCTTACATCACAGTAATATTCCATTATATGAATGTACCACAATTTGTTCAGTAATTTCTCAAGTAACACACATCTATTTTATTTCCAATTCTTTGCTATATGAAAAGGTGCTTCTATAAATATTTTGGCGTCTATGGGGACTTAATTCTTATTGATAGTAACCTTGGGGTATAAGTCCAGTAATGGAGTCTCTGGTTCGGAGGTTATAGATATTTTAGTCACTTTATTTTCATAATTCTAAATTGCTTTCCAAAATAATTGTATCAACTCAAAGTTATACCAGCAACATGTTAGTGTGCTTATCATCCCACAGACCCTCCCAAACCGACCAGGACATTTTGTGTCTTTACCAGTTTGCAGGATGTGAGGTAAAACTTTGGAGGTTTTTTTCAATTTTCATTTCTTGTATTATTTGTGATTTGGAGTATTGTTTCATGTGCTTGGGAATTCTTTGTAATTTGTCTCTTGAGAAATGTTTGCTCCTATCCCTTGACTAATTATATATTGGACAATGACTGTTAGTCTTATATTTATATACCAACTTATAATTATAATAGCGTTTATATATAATATAAAATCTTATATTATTATGATCAAGGATACTCATAGATAATGTATTTTAGAATTATGTATTTGACCTAATCATATAAAATTAAATATTATATTCCATATAAGCAT
>CM053591.1:3998699-4024437 GCA_028646515.1 Pseudochirops corinnae | reverse complement strand
ATCTATCTAGCTATCTATCTATCTCTATCTATCGTTTGATGTCTTTCATTCTCAAAGAGAACCAAAATGACATCACTACTCTAGAGTCAAGTTTCAGTGTGTCTGATTGTGGCTGATCAGATCAATGTGAATTCACAATGTTCTACCACAGGTTGGGCTACATATATGTGTATGTACACACGTATATCCTATGCTCATTGATGTATTTATTTACCTATGTATGTATGTATGTGTGTGTGCATGCGTGCGTGCGTGTGTGCGTGTGTGTGTGTATGTGTGTGTGTGTGTGTGTGTAATAGGGACTTTGGACCATGTACAGATTATCTAATGTGTAAGCATTCTAAAGGAGAGATTACCTGGGCACATCCGGATCTCCTATAATGGAGCCATTCTTTTTCTCCTAACATATAGGTGGGCATAACATCCTTTGATTGACTAAATGGCCATAAAAGCTTGTCTTTAAAATTAGTAAGCCTGAGATACCCTTCCTGGGATGCTTACTCTTTCAGGCTCAGGCTTTCTGCTGAGGATGGGTGCCATGGATTGAACCAGTAAGAGGGAGAGAAGACCAAAGTCGTACAATTCTAGATTTGGGAGGGAATACATTTGGAAAGAAGAAAAGAACTTCAGAATGTGAAAACTCCACTAAGACAAGACAAGACTGGGCCCCTGGTATCCCTCCCCATGTCCATCTTTTGAGGGGGTTTTACGTTGTGGGAGGGGTTTGTTTGGGGAGGTTTTGTGATTGGAAGACAAAGTTGATATGCCCAGAAGAAAGAGTATGTTGGTTTTCTATCTACAGGCTGGCTTAAGCCAGTTCTTGTAAAGAATAAGATCCTTGGTCACTATCAGGTAAGTAGAATAAAACACAAGGGTTCATCTGCCTTGTTTAGGTTTACTGGGATGGTTTCTTGATTCCATCCTACCTTCCAGGGTTTGTATCACAGCCCATCTTTGACTTCCTCGTCATTCTCACCTGTGCCTTTCTACAGCCTCCTCCATCAAAGTGCTATGGGTCTTTATCTGGGTCTTTTCTCATTTCCTAGAAATTTGTTACCCATTCAAACTGGTTTGGTGTTTGAAACTGAAAGGAAATGAGGCATTCAAAGACCACCTGAGGGTTAATCAAACGGGGAAAGGATATTCAGCATAGATTCAGTTAGGTACAGCTTCCCTCTTTCTGTACTGGCCATGCTGGTCTGCTAGTGAGAAATCTGACGAAGGCTGGCCTTTTGTATTCAGGACTCAAGTAAGCTCAGTTGTCAAAGACTTAGTACCCTGAAAAAAAATTGTCAAGAATGTCAATACCTTTTAAGTCATTCAATCAACACGTGTGTTTTCAGTAAGTGCTTCCTGTGTGCCAGGCATTGTGCTAAGTTGTAGTAAAAAAATAAAAATAAAATGGGGGAGGAGGCAGAACATGGTGTCTGTCCTGAAGGAACACACACACACACACACACACACACACACACACACTTTTTTTTTTTTGCTTTTTGGAGGAGTGAAGGCAGGGCAATTGGGGTTAAGTGACTTGTCCAAGGTCACACAGCTAGTAAGTGTTAAGTGTCTGAGGCTGCATTTGAACTCAGGTCCTCCTGACTCCAGGGTATCACCTAGCCACTACATATATTCTGACAGGATAAAGAAAGCATTCAGATAGCTTTTATATTGGTGGGTTGGTTGAAAAACAGCCTGGCAGCCTTCACACCAGAGGTACTAGTCTTCCTTGAACACTTCACACTAGGAAAAGGCAGGAGCTTCATAGATGACTGAGAAAAACCTCCTACAGAATGTGGGATTCTTGTTGTTGTTATTATAGTGTTTGTCCTTCATTTTCAAAGAGGGCCACGGCATTAGGGAAATGATGACGTGACTTGCAGTTGACTTTGATTTGAGTGAAGGAGGGCTGTGCAAGGTCATCGGCCTCACTTTCTCCTCCAGAGCCATCTGGGCCCAGTGGCCAGATATTCATCAAGATGACTGGAGCTGTGAGCTGAGTCTTAAAGGAAACCAGGGAAGCTAAGAAATGGAGATGAGGAGAAAAACAGAAGAAGCCTCAAAGGGAGTGTTATACCTATGATATTTAATTGCCTACTACCTAAGAATAAATCAGCCTACCTCTTTCATTTCCCTCGTTCATTCTCTCATCTCTATTCTCCTCAGCCCTATCCCTTTCACTTTCTACTCCAACTCTGCTCAGTTCTGCCTACTGTGCCCTCTGGAATTCCTATTCCATAACTAATAAGCACCCCTTCACTTCAGATTTCTTTCTCTTGTGTTCCTTCCTTATTTAGGCATGTATAGAATCATATATATGTGTGGTGGAGGATCAGCAGGAGGGTCATACTTTTCAGACTGAAAGTCACATTTGAGGGCATGTGGTCCAACACCATCACTTAACAGATAAGGAAGCTTAAGCTCAGACAGATTAAGTGACTTGCCTGGCTCATCCACTAGCCTGAGGCAGGACAATCTCCTACGGAACTGACTGAATCTGGTTTTTCCCAGACGGCAATCCATCCCTCGCTATCTTCTCAAGGCCTGGTTGCATATTTCCATTATCATCCCTCCCATATTCACACAGGTGCTAGAGGGAGTCACAGAATGTTACTACATAAAATAAGTTATCTGTAAGAAATAATATTTGCAACAGGGCAGCCAGGTGGCTTGGTGGATAGAGTGCTGGGTCTGGAGTCAGGAAGTTCCACTCTGGCCTCAGACTGTTACTAGCTTTGTGACCCTGGGCAAGTCACTTAACCCTATTTGCCTCAGTTTCCTCATTTGTAAAATGAACAGGGGAAGGAAATTGTAAACAACTCCAATATCTTTGCCAAGGAAACCCCAAATGGGGTTACAAATAGTCAGAGATGACTGAACAATAATAGCAACGTTTGTAAAGACCTTTGCAAACCTTAGCATCCTAGGTCAGTGTTAGCGATGATGATGGTGATGGTATGAGAACTGAGGGGAAGAGGAGAGGATCTGGGAAGGCTTTCTGGAGGAGTTGAGCCTTGAAGAATGAATGGGAGGGATTCAATACGTAAAAAGAAGGGGTGAAGCTGTGATTTATACCCTCTACCTTTTGGTGCCACTGGGAGGACGAAGTCTACTGAAGCTCACACTTGATGCTTAGATCCTTACGTTCAAGTGTAAGGCCAGCCCATTAAAACGGTCCATCAGTACGTGTGTCTTGGATCTTCACTGCAGATAGTCAATGAGCTGAGTGCAGAACTAACTGGGAAGAGGAGAGTGGTCTGGACGGCATCCAGGAGACCACAGTGCTTCCAACTGAAGTGTTAATTGCCACAAAGCTCACCTCTTTAACCTTTTTATTATCCCAGAGCTGCTCAATGGCTGCGCAACATAAAGTACAATCTCAACACAATCATAAATCAACGGGCAAGTGGAGAGACAAATGAGGAGTTCGAGCAGCCTATAGCACATCACCAGTCACGAGTGACTTGTGAGAAAGCAGTGGCACGAAAGCCATTGTCCGGAAGAGGCAGGATCACAAAGTGAGCTGGGCAGCTCTCCTTGTGAGAATGAGGAAGAGCAGATGGACAGCCAGAGCACTGCACTGGCATGACCAGAACAGAAGCTGCAGGCGGGCTGAACTCGCTGCTGCTCACAGGCAGCCCGCCATCTCCTGACCCCATTCCATGGCATCATGACTGGAACGCTCTCTCTCCTTACCTCCACGCCTCTGCTTCCTTGGTTTCCTTCAAGACTCAGCTCCAATCTCACATTCTGTGGGAGGCCTTTCCCAGTCCCCTACAATGCTGGTGCCTTCCCTGAGATTGCCTTCCATTTATACAGCTATTATATAATATATATTTATGCAGTAGGCAATACCTGAATGCCTTTTCCTCCTGTTAGAATGTATATTCCGTTAGAATAGAGACCATATTTTTGGCCTTTGTTCCCCGCTTGTGGCTCATCACGGTGCCTGGAACAGAGTAGGCACTTAACTTAAAACATATTTGTTAATTGAGTGATGATGAGCTTTAGAGCTCTGAGCTATCTATCATGGCCCTCAGTCAATCTAGCTTTGCCAGAAGTGGGCAGATTTAAACATTTTACTTTTAATGAAAGGTTAAAGGAAAGAATAGTCATGAGATTGCTGTGCTGTCACAGAATGCCAAGTATATGTGAAAAATATAGCTCAGATGTATGACTTGTACATGGTGTTCTTGGAGCCTCTCCTATGTCAATCTGTTCATGTACAATCTGATAACTTAGTACAATTAGCAAAGGAAATATTTATGTGTACTGCTCCAGCAGTCAGTCCATATGTGCACAATATTGCAATTTCACCAATACTGTTAAGTATTTTTCATTATTACATGATCACTTGAAACAGAAAGTTCCATACAAAGCATTCTCACAAGAGATGAACTTTCTTTATTCTGATGGATTATTTCAAAGCTCAAATAAGACTGAGCTTCATGGCCAATACCTTTTCTGACATCATTTCTGCCAAAAGAGAGTAATCTTTCTTTCTACAAGGTGTATAAGACGAATTTGTAGACTATTCTGTGTGGCAGAGAGCTGCCATCTACATACTCACATGGATTAGTTAGTCAGTATCTAGTGTATGAAAAGCTGAAGAGCAGAAGCATATGTCTTAAAGCTATAATGGAAGAACACTGAAGCTTCCAGCAGAGTGAATACTCTTTGTATTTGGTGAAAAAACTGACATCTGATGACACTGCTATGAATATACCCTGAAGATAAGACATCTTGAGCTGGAAGGGACTGCCAAGGTCACCCAGTCCATCACCATTATTTTGCAGATATGGGAATTGAGGCCCAAGGATGGCAAATATTTTCCCATGGTCACATAATATGATCATCAGAAACAGATCTTGAATTTAGGTTCTGACTCCAGAGCCAGAGTTCTATCCATGGTCAGAGACAGAAAGAAAGGTTCAATATTGCTACGGCAGAAAAAGAAACTGAGTAGTTACATCCTGACAAGGATTTATTTAGCAATGCATGCAGTTGCAGAAACAAACCAGGAAGAAGGTTATTGATAGCCAATTACCCAGAACCTTGGTTTCTACAATTAATATACAATTTGGAGGGAGTAAAAAAACCCAGGAAAAACAGGATTCAAACACCTGGTTTCTTGTTGGTGGAATGGATTGGGAGATACCATGGTGAGAGGGAGAGGAATAGTCTTATCACAAAATTAAGTGACCTTTAGGTAGGGAGTAATCTCATGACTTCTCCAAAATCAGCTGACTTATAAACAGATGAAACATAGCTTCACAAAATAGTGGATAAAGGCAAAATGGAGCCACTGAAGCTACTTTTTAAATGTAACTATACCAAAATTTTCATAGCAACACATTTTGTGGTAGCAAAGAATTGGAAATGAAGTAGATATCCATTAATTGGAGAACCGTCTCCAGAGAAGAGTTGAGAAAATACTTCTGCCTCCCTTCTCAGCAAAAATAGATGACTGCAGGTCTATCAGGCAAAGCTGAGAGGTTGAACTCCTCTCCCTTGCTCTCTCTTTCTCTCCCTCTCTCTCTCCTGGAAAACTTTTTATTGTAGATGGAGTGGGACAGTTGGGCACAATTTAGATGATTCCAATTTTTCTGGCGACATCCAAAGTATTATAGTCTGGAGCAAGTCAGATATAGGCCTTCTTCTCTCTATTGAGCTAGATCAGTGTATTGATCCTGGCCATATTGATATCACACAGCTTCTCTGCTGCCTGTGTGATCTGATGCTTCTTGGCCTTGATGTCCACATTGAAGATAAGGGTGTTGTTGTCCTAAACCTTCTTCATAGTAGATTCAGTGGTCAAACGACACAACGATGGCATAGTGACCAAGTTTGTTTCTCCAAGGGGCACTTTTCTAAGGCTGCCTTTGAAGTCTTAATGTCTTGGGTCACTTGAAGGTGGGAGGTGTTCAGTTCCTCTTCCTGTGGCTATGGGCACCTTTCAACATCATCTTCTTGGCCTTCAAAGCCTTTGACTAACATGGTTTCTGTCTTGGGAGGGGGAGGCAACTGTTTCCTTAACTTCCTTCCAACTCCTTCCTTCCTTCCAACTTCCTTCCTTCCTTTGCCTTCAGTGCTATTATAGGGAACCTTTCTCTTTTTTATAATTTGTTAAAAGCCAGGTTGACTTGGTGGAGTGGGAGGAACTATATATTTATAAATGAATGTGATATAAAACAAAAAGCAGTAATTTCTAATTGACTGTCTATAACAATGAGAAGAAACTGCAAGTACAATAATAATTGTGTTATGGAGACTAGAGAATGATGAGAAGCAAAAATTTACCTACTTGTTTGGTTTCATCTGCAACTTCTCTTTTCTAGAAAAATCTCAGTCTGTTCCATTTCAAACTAAAACAGAAGATTTGACACAGCCCCTTGGGTTTTGACCTAGGAGTATTAAAGCATCTTAATCAAGCTAATGATAGTCATTCCAAACTGCAGAAATATGATAATGAGGTAGAATTCTTGTTCTTATACCACTATGAATAAGAAACTTTATACTAAAACACAGCTGAATCTAGTTGAAAAGGATATTGATACCATTAATTTATAATTCCTATGTTTTTACTACACAAACCATGTTAATAATGCAAAGACCCTTGAAACAAAATTCGGTAACTCTTAAGAACAATCTTGAAGAGAAAATATTTTTTTGCAACAGCAATGTCTGCCATGTCACTGGAGTTTCAAGAGAGGAAGGATGAATTATTTCTTATCTTTACATATCACAGTAAATCTCTGATGGAGTGGATGAATGAATCATTTAAGAAGCATTTATTAAACACTAACTACTGTTTTCCAAGTACTGTATTAAGTGCTGGAGTTACAAATAGGAAGGCGAGACTTTCTGCTCCAAAGGAGCTCACATTCTAATAGGTGAGACAAGAGATACATAAAAGAGGGTCCAGCTGCATGAGGAATGGAAAGGTCTAGTGGTCTTTAGGGTACAGTAGCAGGGCAAATAACTCCTTAGAGAACATCAACAGGTGAGATGGCAATGCCTGGGGTCTCTAAACCATCATTGCAAGATAGGGCAAGGCTCAGTGGTCCTGTCTTTCCTGAAGGAGTTTAGTCAGTCATTCAAACCATCCTGTTCATTCAATGAGCTTGAGTGATCCTATCTATCCTGCAGAGCAGAGGTTGGACAAGCTTAGTCCCCAACCCCTGGGAAGTTTTCAAAGGCTGATGCTCCTGAACTATTCCGTATAATCCCTGCTCTGTGGGCTGAGTATAAAGATGACTTGGACCTTGAACATTCCCAAGGACAAAGATTCTTCCCACAGTGGCAGAAGGGAAAGAAACAAATGAATACATTATTTGCTGCTCTATCACAACCAGGAGAAAGTATAACCATGAATAGGAAATAAGCTTTCAGTGCCCCAAAGTCTATTGCACAAAAGAACGATATTGATGTCTATGAAAAGTAGACTTGTGTGCAGCTGATTGAGCAAGAGCTCAAACCAATACAGCCTTTTCTAGAGAAACTGACAAGCCAAGCACCTGAGCTCAGCCCAATGTCATTATTTTTTACATCATGACAGACTGAATTTAACTGAAATATTGCCAGTTTAGAACCATCCCATCAACCAGGTTTGGGAATTCTGTAACCTCAAGACTCTTCTAGGTGCTTGGGTTTAACCTTTTGACTGAGTCCAAGTTTTACAGAACAAATCCTATTATTAAGGGGATTTGTTCTGTGAAGTTTGGATTCTGTCAAAGGGTTGTGGTTGAGGACCTAGAGGGTGCCATCCCTGAATTAAGATCTGCCCAGCCAAGTTGAGAGAGGCTGATCAATAGATTGGCTACTTATGATAAATACTTTGTCAACTACAACCCGTGAACACTATCTACTAAGTTATGAAGGGGTGATTAGTAGGAGGAATATGTTGTTGTTCAGTCATGTCAGACTTTTCATGACCCCTTTTGGGGGTTTCTTGGCAAAGACACTGCAGTGATTTGCCATTTCCTTCTCCAGCTCATTTTACAGATGAGGAAACTAGGGCAAAGAAGGTTGAGCAACTTGCCCAGGGTCACATAGCTAGTGAGTATCTGAGGCCAGAATTGAACTCAGAAAGATACGTCTTCCTGTCTATCCACTGTGCCACCTAGCATTTCCATTATATACTTTCTCTGATTTCTGTTTTCCTATTTGGATGAATGGGTTTCTTGGCTATTTTTATGTTCCTTTTATAATTACAATTTGGTTGGAATGGGATCAGGCCTCGTAATATAAAGCTTAGGGCCCTGCTTCCCCCCAATAATGAACCATGATGAGAAGTTAGCTTGAACCTGAAAACTCTCATCCTCTAGAATAACGACGTTTAAAGGAGCCACTGGGAGCACAGTGTTGGCCTCTGGTCCCAACATCCTGCTTCTCCTCCTAGCAGGAAATAAAATTTCCTCCAGAGAAGGCTGAGGGGAAAGAGGCTAAAGATGTCTATTCTGCCTCTCTCTGGTCATACGAGGAGAGACGGGATTTGAACCTAGACCAGGCACCTCCAAATTCAGTGTTAATTGTTCTACAACAAACTTGTCGCTTTGCCCTTCCATGGAAGTGATATTTACGGCCAAGGGAAAGGCAAGTTTTGAGACCAGTTGGGTTATTCTTAGACCTCTTTTCATTTCTGAGTAGAATTTGAGTGAGATTCTCCTTGGAGACTTTGCCCGTTCCTTCCTTCCTTCCTTCCTTCCTTCCTTCCTTCCTTCCTTCCTTCCTTCCTTCCTTCCTTCCTTCCTTCCTTTTTCTTTCTCTCCTTTCTTCCTTTCTCTCTCCCTCATAGCCAAGTTTTCTAAAACAGTTTTCCGGTCATTCATTTCTATTATTATCTTGTTATAAATTATTTCCATATAAATTTCTGATAACCAAAAGGATAATTATAATGAAGAATTGTAAGTATCTTCTGAACTCAACTTTCTCCCAGGACTACTAAGAACCATCCAAATGCAATAGTTATCATTTATCCCACATTTATCCCACCATGAGGTGCCACTAGTGAACAATGAAAGAAAATAAAGACAAAAAGTAGAGAAAAGATAATAGAGTTGAACAATAATAATAATTATATATACATATGTAGCATTTTAAAATTTACCAAATTATTCCCTACATCTCCCCATGAGGAAAGTAGTACAGACATTTTCATCCCCATTTTATAGATGAGAAAACTGAAGGCAGAGTAGGGTAGCAGTTAGCCCAGGATTGCTCAGTTGGTGAATGTCAGTGTCTAGGACCCAGAACTCTGTTTTTCTGATTTGAGAGCCCCTGCAGGGACAACAGAAACAAAAACAAAAACAAAAACAGAAACAAACCTCTAGAAATAGACTCAAATGACCATGGAGGCAATCCACAAATTGGAACATTCTGTAAAAATTCAGAATTCAACATTCTTGGTAGTGGCTTTTCTGCATTAAACCTCAAGGAAGAGAATATGCTTCCTATAGAATCTTGGATGTTAGAGCATGAGGGTACCTTTAAGGTACAATTAGGTGCAATAAAGACAGTGGGACCTCTACCTTTCAGTCATCTATGTGAGTGCAAAGGTGTGTCTGAAATAAAAAAGCCTTCCGTTTCTTTCTTTATTCTTCCCTCCATCATGTTCTCAAATTATGAGCAGATTACTCTTAAATGAATTTTGTAGAAATGGGAGAGTAACTGTACAGGTCCGTTGTTATCGATATTGTCTTGCATATCTTTCTACTGAAGTCTGTAAGTAGAAATCATTGATCCAGACAACATCATAGCTGGAAGCAACCTGAGAGATAGTCTTGTCTACTCCCTATTCCTCCCTCACCCTTTCCCTTTTGCAAGAGGGAAAGTGGAGACCGAAGAGACTTTTACAAGTCCAAGAACAGTTAATTAGTAGTAGAATAGGAATAAAAACTTGAATCTCTGGACTCCTAATCCAATGTTCTTTCCACTATATAACATTTCCCCAGAGACAGAAAATCAGCATTTTTATAAGTTTAGAAACAGCCCAACAAATTCCAAGAAGGGCAGTGTCATAGTAACACTTATTAGTAAAGATTTTTAGACCAATCTCCATCAGTAATATAAGAGGGCCTAAAATTCATACAATACAAGCAGGTAATATTTTGTTGTTCTGGGTCATGTTAACCTTCTTGAAAATAGAGTAAAGTACTCTTTATCATTATTTGCTTTAGAGTTTGTGTCTCTTTCAGCTTGAGGTTTTGTCTAGAGCTTCTATATGAAGGATTGGGAAATGCTGTATTTGTTTATGCCAGGTCAGAATAACCCAGAGGTCTTGAAGTATTATAGAACAAGTAAAGTTTGAAGCTGTTCAGGGTTGGATACAACTGTGCAAAAGATAAATCACTCTTTGCCATACTCAGGAAGGTCAAAGAATTATTAACACTTACTAAAACATCATCCAGAACTTTAACGTGATGCTGACAGGGTGCACAGACATCATTTTGAACGGATTTGAAAGGATTTTTAACATGTATAAGTGCCAGACTTAAACACAGTGTTACTAGATCTTTCATATCAGTTTCAAATATTGTGAGCAAATTTGAAACATGAAATGAATCTCCCATCAGGAAATTAATGTTTCACTGACTCAAGTCAAAACAATCAGCATATGTCTTGGTGAAGAGCAACTTATTGCCTTGAAAATTAACAATCAATCTTATATTAAGTTTTATAGACTGAGAACAGCAACTCCAGCAAGCAGTATGATTTATATATCACTTCTAATTAAATATGAATTCTTTAATGCTATTATAAAGGCGAATACATTAAATTTAGTTCACATAAATATTTTAGTAATGGTACACTGGACGCATTTTTAGACATGATTTAATTTTTTCCCATATTGTTCATCTGCCTTACCTGCCAGCATGCTGAGATAAATATAAACATACATATATACGCATATGTGTATATATTTATGTACATACATATACATATAGATATGATAGACTGACTGATCAAAGCTATGGACATAAAAGATGAATATTCAGAGTAACGATAAAGGGTATGAGATAAATCTATTATTTTAAGCATTCTTTCTCAAGGAATAGAATGCTATTTGTAAGCAGTTTTTCTTTTGTTTTCTTTTCTTTTTAAATCCAAGGGCAGCCAGGTGGCACAGTGAAAAGAGCACTGGCCCTAGAGTCAGGAGGACCTGAGTTCAAATCCAGCCTCAATCACTTAACACTTACTAGGTGTGACCTCACGCAAGTCACTTACCCCAAATTGTCCTGCCTTCCCTTCTCAAAAAAAAAACCCAAACAATCAAGGACTTCTCTGTTATTGTAGAGACTCCACTGATGAACCCCACCTCTACCTTCCATATGAGAAGGAAGGAGGGAACTGATTGAGGGAGGGTTGGGTCTCTTTTTTTTCTCAGGCAGCCCCTGTGTAAGACCCAAAAGTTGGAGGAACTGCCAAGATCACTGAACCTGGCATTCCACAACCTTGGAGAAAAAATCACAGAAGCTGACTCAACCCAACCAGATTAAGAAATGATGAGAGATGAAACTGGGTCAGAGGCAAGCATGGACATGAACAAGCATGTATGGACAGGAAGCGAGATAATAGTAAAGTGCTTAGCACAGATCCTGGCACCTGGTAAACACTATATAAATGCTGGTTGTTGTTATTATTACTGTGTTGCCCTGTGGATTCAGCTGGAATGGCTCTCTTCAGCATGCAATTATTATTTTCTTAAAGAATTTTTTTTGCATAATTACATGTTACAAAATTTAATGATGTAAAAGAAATAGTTGACAACTGTAGTATTTACAGAAATAATATTAAATATTCAGATTATCAATAACTAATTTCATGAACTCAATCTCAGAAAATGAAATTGAGCAACCCAGAAACAAACTTGGAAAGAGAAAAATCCCTATGCCCGTATGTATTTATAAGTCAATTCAATCAAACATTTATATAATTAATTACAATACTACAAAATTGATTGTAAAAAGAAAGGAAGCAATTTTGTGAAACAAATATGGTCCTGATAACTGAACTAAAGAATTAGGTGAACAAAACCATAGACTAACATCTCTAATGAATATGGATGCAAAAATATTTTTTAAAACAGCAAAGAAGGTATGATGACATGTTCAAAAGCTTATTGTCTGTCTTGTGGATTTTATTTAGACTAGAAATGGAAAATTAGTTTGGCAAGTAGGAAAACTATAGTTGTAATAATCCAGTTTTTAAAAAAATAATAAAAACAACGTGATTATATCAATGGATTAAAAAAACAACTTTTGACAAGATACAACATTAATTTATGTTTTAAAAAACCCACTAGAAAACATAGGAATACAAAACCAAGAGCATCATCTGTGATTCAGAAATTTAAGGGAATTTTCCTATAAGATCAGGAATAAAGCAAGAATGAGAAAGACGTGGATAATATATAGTGTGCTGGCTTCAGGAATCAGAAAGATCTTGGTACTGTTTCTCTCATATATTGCTAGGTGACTCTAGACAAGTCACTGACCTCTCAGTGCTGAAGGCAGATCTCTACTATTTTCAGAGAAGGTGTTAAATTGCATAGGTAGAAGAACTTCCTTTCCAGGGCTATCCTATACAAGTGAAACAGTGGGTCTGGCAATAATAAAATTGTGATTCTAGAAATGCTAACTATAGCAATAAGAGAAGAAGAAACGAGTTGAGAATTAAGTACAGGCAAAGAGGAAATAAAATTATTGCTATTTGCAGATGATACAATGCTTTATGAGATTCAACTAAAACTACTTGAAATCAATGGCAATAAAGTAGCAGGCTGTAAATTAGAATCACAAAGTCATAATCTTTTCTGTATATTGCTAACAAAACTCAGAAGGAAAATATAGAAAAAAAGATTCCTTTCTTTTTTTGGGTTTTATTTTTGGTCTTTTTGGAGGGGGGAAGGCAAGGCAATTAGGGGTAAGTGACTTGCCCAAGGTCGCACAGCAAGTAAATATTAAATGTCAGGTTGGATTTGAACTCAGGTCCTCCTGACTCCAGGGCGGGTACTCTATTGACTGCACCACCTAGCTGCCCCAAAAAGAATCATTTCAAAGTGGCTAAAGAATATATAAAACATTAGGGTGTCCACTTACCAAGACATACTCAGGACTTACATGAATGCAACTATAAAACACTTTTTACAGAAATGAAGAAAAACATTATTTTTAAGAAATAGTGGAGAAACATTAACTTGCAATGACTAGGCTATGCTGGTGCAATAAAAAATTATGGTGCTGTCTAAATAAATGTATAGATTGAGGCTAAATATGAACTCTGATCTTCCTGACTCCAGGCCCAGCACTCTATCTACTATGACACTCAGCTGCCTTTAAGCTCTAGTAGCAACAGAATTCAAACTATACTACAAATAAAAAATAATCAAAATTATTTGGTATTGGTTAGTTTTTTAAAAGGTGATCAATGTTATGAGTAGGTTAACAATCCTTGGAGACATTTGATTATAGTAACATAAGGTTTTATAGATTCAAGGACACCATTTATTGAGGGTAACTCAACAAAGCTGAAAAAATTGGAGAAACATCTCACAGAAGCGAGATTTTGAATAGCAACTTCCACCACGTGTCATACAAACTTCAGATGGACGTATGACCTAAACATAAAAGGGCAGGATAGTGGGAAAACGGGAGAAATTATTTTTTACAACTGTGGCTGGGCTGGGAGACAGAATTCTTATTAAAGGATAAAGATGCTCATAAAAGATCAAATACAAAATCCTTTGTGTGGCAGTCAGAGTTCTTCGTAATGTCATCCTCTCTTGCCTCCAGACTTCTTACATCTTATTCTCCATCATGTACTCATTGATCTGGTGACACTGGCCTCCCTGTAATTCCATGAACACACCGGTGCTTCTTCATCTCTCTGGACATCCTTCTCAGGCTGCCTCCCATGCCTTCCTCCTCATCTTTGCCTACTGGCTTTTCTGGCTTCTCTTAAGTTTCAAATAAAATCCCATCTTCTACAGGAAGTCTTTTCCAATTCCTCTTCATTCTAGTGCCTTACTGTAGCACCAATGCAATGTTCATGGTGCCCACAGTCACTATAAATATACCTGCATAGTGCTCAAATAGAAAATATAATAGACTCTCCATATAGAAGACAGAAGCAAAACATTTATTCAGACACAAAAAAAACCAAATCCCAATATCAGCAAATTGAATCCATCATAGCAACATAGGAAGTTAATGAACCATAACAGCAAAGAACCACAGCATCCTTTAGCCTTCCTACAAACCAACACAAACCCAGCTGTCACAGCAGGGGGCAAACACCAACTTTTACTCACAAGCCTGTCTGTCTCCGTTGGACGCATGCTCTCTTCCTAACCCTCTAGGCTAGCTCTAACTCCCAGCTTCCTATGGCTCTGCTCTTCCCTTCAGCAAACTCCTCCCAGCATAGGCTCCATGTAACTACATCTAGCCTGTTAGGGAGCAGAGTATATTTTCAAAGCAGGGAAGGTCCTCAGATTCCCTTAGGCTTATTAAGGGGCAGGGAGGATCTCCAAATTCCCATGCCCACTCTACTCAACTCTCTCAGACATTTCCTATTTATCCTGTATGTTGTTTTTCTGTACGTGTGTTCGCTTGATGCCTCCCCCATCAGCGCATAAGCTCCTTGGGGGCAGGGACTGTCTTTGGCCCCTTTTTGTGTCTTCAGAGTTTAGCACAGCGCCTGCTTCACAGTAAGTACTTCATAAATGTTTATTGAGTGCAGTGAATAAACAGGGGGCGTTGAGTCAGTAAGACCTGAGTTCAAATTTGACTCTGACTAGCCGTGTGGCCCTGGGCAAGTCACTCCAACTTCGCCTCAGTTTCCTCAACTATAAGATGGGGCAACAATAGCGCACATCTCACAGGGTTGTTGTGAGGATCCAGTGATTTAGTATTTGTGAAGCCCCGAGCACAGTGCCTGGCAGATACAAGGTACTTAACAAATGCCTGTTTCTTTCCTCTCCTCTCTACACACTTCAACTATTTAAGCAACCCAGGGACCTCTGGCCCTTGCCACCCTCCCCGTAAACCGGGCACCTACAATGTCCAGCTTCTCTGTTACTCACTGTCTTTCCCAAGTAAAATGTAAGTTCCTTAAGAACACAGACTGCGCAGGTTTTTCAGTTTGTATCCTAAGCATTTATCACCATGCTTGGCACATAGTAAGTATTTATAATTTATGATGCTTTTTAGTTCATTCATTCAACTCATCAGTGATAGGCAAGGGCCTCACCCTGCTTTTAAGAAATGTGCCTCTAGCTCCAGATCACACAAATGCCAACCACAGCAGGGCAGCCTCACACACACACACACACACACACACACACACACACACACACACAGAGACACAGACACATACATACCCCAAAGTCACTTCATTCCTAAACTTCAATTAGACAGAATAATCTAAAGGCAACTAAAATCTGAAGAGGGAAAAATTGAAGAGCTTGTGGTAAATGAAAATCCAATACAAAGTCCAGGTCCGGAGGAATTTTCTAGCATGAGAAGGCTTCTGTTGGTCACAGTGTAGACAGACATTCTGCGAGTCAAGAGCTGAGCCGGCAGAGGAAGCTGGCTTAGGTCCTTCCTTAAAATAGAGGTTCTGGGAGACACTGATCAATGAGAGGAAAGGTCACGGGGGCAAAGGACATCTTTTGGAGCGTGGAGGGGGCATCACAGACAAAGAAGTCTGGAGGCAGGACTGGAGCCACCTTAAAGGGGCTTTAGGAGGAACTGAGCAGTCAGATGAAGAAGCCTACGGGATGACGTGAAAAATAGTGAAAAGAAACATGTAAAAAGAAATCTGGAAAAGCGTGTGAGAAATTCTTGAATCCTTTAATCAGCAACTAAAAGTGAAAGTCAAAAGGTTAAGCCAATGCCAGAAGTCAAAACTGTTCCAATAACAAAATAAAAAAAACAAACAAACCACCTTTATTATATGCCACAGTGGATAGATTACTGGCCTTGGAGTTAGAAAGACCTGAGTTCAGATTCACCCTTAAGTATGCGACCCAGGGCAAGTCACTTAACTTTTGTCTGCCTCAGTTACCCCTTATGTAAAATAAAGTTAATAATAGCATTTACATCCCAAAGTTGCTGTGAGGACAAAATGAGATCACATTTGTACAGCACTTTATAAACCGTAAAGCTCTGCATAAGTACTCCTCCTCCTCCTCCTGCTCCTCCTCTCCCTCCCCTCCTCCTCTGATAGGAGAAATAAAAGAATCAGAGAGGCCAGTGAGAACCCTTCAGGAAGGCAGGGGTGGCCAACACACGTCAGGTCAAACGAGGAACAGAACACTTGTGTGTCTTTAATAGAATGCGTTACAGCACAGTTACATCAGGAGTCTGAAACTCTGACTGACAGACCGAGTCTGTAGTTGTTGGGTCAAGTGCTTCCCAGGGGCGCGCTAGCATCAGCTTCCTTTCAGATACAAGCCTGATTCCTCTCGTATGGAGAGAAGACATTATACATCTGTTACCAAAAGATAAACGAACTTCCATGAATCCCCCAAATATAGACCAATTACTTTTCACATACTTCATACAAAGCATTCACAATCTGTGTCACTTAGAAGCAAAAATATCTATAAACACTTAAAAAAAAACTACATGGTGACAACAGCAAAAAAGGTTTGCCAGCTACATGAGCTCAGCCAACAGTATATTGACAAATACGCATTGAACAAATGGCTGGGTCTTATAGAGTTGTTTATAGTAGAATAGTGACTTTTCTCAGGAATGTTTCTATCATTGAAAAATTGCAGAAGACTGAGATGGTGATGAGGATATTGATGAAAATTATAAATTACATTGGAACTGGGCTATTTTTACAGACCAAACTGGTGCCCCCAAGCACTTGGACATAGCATTAGTTCCCAAGAACTTAAGAACATCATTTTAAGAGACATTATTCAATTAAATACTCACATTTTGCATTAAGATTGTATTAAATTCAGCTTTTCAGTTACTTCAGAGTCTGCAGTTTTTTCCTCTTCTTATTTTAGAAGATCAATTTATTTTCTCATCCACATATACATCAATTACTCAGTCAACATTTATTTATTAAGTGCCTACTATATGCAGACACTATGCTAAGCTATGGGATATAAAAAAGGGGCAAAAGATAATCTCTAAGCTCAAGGAGCTTCCAACCTAATGGGGAAACAACATGCACTCAAAGCTATACAAAACAAGCTGCAAATGTGATAAGCAGGAAATATTAACAGTGGAAAGGTACTGGAATTAAGAGGGACTGGAGAAGGCTTCCAGGGAAAAAAAATGAGATTTTATTTGGGAATTGAGAGAAGCCAGAGAGGTCAGTGGTCAGAGTGGGGTAAGGAAGAGCATTCCAGGGCTGGGGGAAAAGGGGAGGGTCTTTTTCAGGAACAGTCAGGGGGTCAGGGTCACTTTCAGAGTATCTTAAAGAAGAATATATAACATTACTTTTCTTACTTCACTTGATCTAGACTGATGGAGGAAGTTGTATTTTATGATTGTGCTGTTCTGGTTAGTGGTACATTCTTATGCAACTGGGGCTGAGGAAGCTGCTGACCAAGAGCAGCACCAATCCTTCTCTCCTAACCACTAAGATCTGCTCCCAGTTTTGTCTTGATAGACAGTGCTGGTGCGTAATCAAGTACTCGTGTCTTCAGTACACTTCAAATGCATGTGTCCTGTTGTTGTAACCTCCGTGTGAAAGGTCTCTCTCGCTGTCACTTTTGGTTCAACACTTTGGCCACATTTGTGGTGAGCGCCACGTGCAATGACACATTCAGCAGGTGTGACATCACTATTCTTGACTCATACTTCATTTAAAAATTGGAGGCCACTTGCTGAGAATTCCCTTTTCTCCCTCCCTCCTCATTTTGCCTCACTCAAGAGCCTTCCATTACTTATTCCTCCCTCCCTCTGGTCTCCCCTGCAGAGGTAACCCCTCTTCTTGACAAAGCAAACCTCCCAGCACAAAAGTGATGCATTTCATTCCATCTCCTCCAGAAGACTGGCCCTTGCCCCACTCTCTTAACTAATCTTTAATTTGTTTACTAGCTGCTTCTCTGTCGCCTATCAACATTTCCACATCTTTCCCTTACTGAAAAACCTTCTCTTGACCTGTTCAGCCCCATTAGCTATCGTCCTATATGTCTCTCCCTTTTCGTGGATAAATTCCTTGAGAAGGCCATCTATAATCAATGACTCCACTTCATTTCCTTCTCCTCTCCTCTTAATTCTCTACAGTGTGGCTTCTGACCGCTTTATTCAACTGGAACTGTTGCACCCCAAATCTCCCAGTTCCCAATTCTAATGCCTTTGTGGATTGATTTTCTATATTTTGTATTCTCTTCCATCTAGTTTTGGTTGAAACTGCTCTTTCCTAGTTCTCCTTCTACCTAGCTAACCATTTCTTCTTAGCCTCCTTGAATGGGTCTTCATCTAGGTCACACGGGCTAACTGGGTCCTCCCCAAGGCTGTGTTTTGGACTCTCTCTCCCTTCTCCCTGTTTTTCTGGGTGGTGTCATTAGCACTTAGTAGGTACTTAATAAATGCTAAGGGGCCAAGATGGTGGAGTGGGGAAGGAACTACCTGGAGCTCTCATAAATTTCCCTCCAAACAACTTGAAAACTGCTTCAGAACAGATCTAGGAGCAGGAAAGCAGCTTAGCAGCATAGCAAGAAAGGTCTATCTTGGGGTGGAAGAAGGATGAGGTCCCAGAGCAGCACCATTTACCCTCACAGCAGGTTCCAAGTCTAAGAGAATCCACCAGCAAGTCCCCACTCTCCTGCAAGCCAGCAGCCCCCATGGCAAACCAGCTGTCTGTGTATGGCAGTGAGTCCCCACCCTCAACAGTCCCACACCCAGAAAAGGCCACCTTACCCCCATTGCTGACCAGTAGTGAGCCTCTGCCCTTGGGAATAGCCAACAGCAAGATGCCTCCCCCAGGACCTGCCATCAGAGAGGCCCTATTTCCATCAAAACACAGCAGCAAAATTCCACCCCTGAGACAGGCTAGCAGGTAGGCCCTGAGGCCCAGTGAAAGCCAGTAGCAAGACCTTGAATCCCAGCACAAGGGACTTGAGACAGTGCAGGAACAGAGCCCAACTCTCACATAAAAATACCAACTCACAAAACAGGGAGAAAAAATGAGCAAAACGAATAAACAAAAACAAAGAACTTGATTATAGAAAGTTACCATGGTGACAGACAGGATCAAGGCACAAGCTTAGAAGAGGATGACAGTGTCAAAGTAAATATGTGTAAAACCTCAAAGATAAAAGTAGTTTGGGTTCAGGCCCAAAAAGAATTCCCAGAAGAGCTTAAAAAGCAAATTAAAGAAATAGAAGAAAAACTGGAGGAAAAAATGAGAGCAATACAAGAGAATCATGAAAAAAAGAGTCAACAGGTTGGAAAAATGTATACAAAAAGTCACTGAAGAAAATACCTCCCTAAAAAACAGAATTGGCCAAATGGAAAAAGAAACACAATAGATCACTGAAGAAAATAATTCCTTAAAAATTAGAATCAGACAAGTGGAAGCTGATGACTTTATGAGACACAGAGAAACAATTAAACAAAATCAAAAGAAGAAAAAAGAAGATAATGTGAAATATCTCATTGGAAAAGATAAGACACTACATTTCCTAACTCTAGCCATTTTCTTTGGCTCTCCTTGATTTCTGGAATTTGAGTCCCAATTTCTGCAAAGAGTCTTTCCTTATTCCCCTTAATGCTGGCACCTTCCCTCAGAGATTTTCACACATAGACACACACATACATCAAGATACACACCTATGTGTGTATACAATATGCACATATGTGCATATATACATAGCTATAGTATATTTGTACAGATGAATGCGTGTTATAGTGTTTTACATGGTTTTGCATATTCTCTACCTCCATTAGATTGTGAGATCCTTGAGAACAGGGACTATGTAGCCTTTCTTTGTATCCCCAAAGTTGACCACAGTGGTGATGGTTATACATCTCTGATTTTTATAGCTGTTGGTTTTTATAGTAAATTTTATTACAAAGCGTGATAGTAAGCATTATGGTAAGGCAAATAGTAAGCACTTAATAAATGCTTACTGAGTTGTCTTGATTCTAAGGAGATTTTATGGATATGTATGGATAAGTGTAGACAATAATCATGGTGGATGAGAATGAAGTGGTGGTGGTTTATATAGTTCATAGGACTATAGAATTAAAGTTGAAACAATCTTGGAACCCATAAAGTTGGAGGGAGTACTAATAGAATGAAATCATGGATCCTTTCTAGTATTGAAGTATCACTATTAGGACAGAATGCAATGAAAGAAACGATTTAAAATAATAGAAAGGCTAACTGTTTATATCCATTTATATATAGATATGTGCATGTGTTCATAGACATGCATACACACATTAAGTTAGAAAATATCGAGTTTGGTCTTCAGTCTCCAGAGTGCATATCTGTTTATCTCCAGCTTGTATTCATCTGTGAAAATAGACTTTTATTGATCAAATAACTAAATACAGACTTTAAATGTAAGATTTTCTTTAAATTACATTTTTTCTTTCTATTATAATAGTATTGATTATTCAGCATTGCGTTTCATCATGTCTATTTTCACATCAGCTGATAAATATTAGTATAACAGATAGTAAATTTCCAGCATCCTCATAATTTAAGTAGAGCTAATCTTTGCAGATCTATTGGATGATCACATTTCGTGAGAAAAAAGGAAACATTTATAGCATTTTCTAAAAGTGTGCTTTCACGATTATGGGAGATACCAATCTGTCTTTTCCCAATGGATAAACGATGCATTAATTTGTTGTGTGCTATGACTGCATCTGTTAAACTAAACTTTAGTGAGCTTCTGATAAACCCCACATCAGTGTTCATGTAACAAGGAACATTCAGGAATTACCAGCGTCCATTGCCTTCCCCCATACAATTATTCCAGGCATTTTTCCTTTTATCTTCTTTATTCTCCTTGTCAACTTGTGGAATATGGAATTTTGGCATTTTGTTAAATATTTGATTGCTTTATTGGAACAGATTCACCTTATCCAACAGCGCTGACTTTCAGAGCCAACTCCTGTGGGGCTTTATATTCTGTTCTGGATTATCAACGGAATGTTCCAAAGGTTAGATTACCAATTATGAACAAGGGTGTATTTTTAGCTTCTGTCCTCCAACTACGAGTGTGATCTTTAGCTTATATCTGGATTCAGCCTTCTCATGGATTAGTGGGGGATGGAGAGAATATAGTTTATTTGATTAACAGATAATGTTATATGCATATGTGTTTCTATGTACTATCTATTGATCTGATGGTCAATGATGGTTATATGGCCCTGATTTTTATAGGTATTGATTTTTATTATAATAAATTTTATTACAAAGCATGATATGTCACAGAAGTTAAATATTTGTGACAAGCTGATGAATTATTAAGTGTCCTAATAATTTAAATTCTCCTTAAACTTTAATCTACTATGTGGCTTTCTTTGATCTTCCATTTCAAAAACTGAAATAGGCAACATAGTCTCTCTCTCTCTCTCTCTCTGGAGAAGGAGAGGAAAAGAAGAGAAGAAGAGAAGAAGAAGGCAAAGAAGAAGAAGAAGAAGAAGAAGAATTGAGGAAGGTTTGACTTGGTTGAAGTTAAAAGGTCCTATAGGGTCCTTTCTTTGGTCAGTATATAAATGGAAACTAAGACAGAAACTGGAACTTGACACTGCAGAGGAAGTGTCCATCTTTACGGTGCTAGTGTTGATTTCAGAGAACATACACATAGAAACACATGAACATATATACTTTTGCATAATATACCTAACCCTGTCTTTGGTTCATCTCAAAGCCATGAAGTTTGAGCATGTCAATGCCATTTAAATCATAGTATCAAATGCATTACAAAAATTAATAACTACCAATGTGATACTTTATAACCTACATTTCTTTTGGGATAGTTGTAGCTGCTGAGACGCATGAGAAATATTTGGAAGATGAATACTCAGTTCTTCAAATTTCATATTTATGTACTTTATATCAAAGGTCATATTATAGACCCATTTTTTCTCAACAGAGAATATCCCAGAAATGAGGTTAGACATAGGCTGCAATCCCAAGGATTTGAATTTTTGGAATTTAAAACCCAGAAGAGTAAAATCAGAATGACTGGTTAGAAATATTTTTCCCTAGCATACAAAAAGGGCAACCATATCTAAGGTCACAATTAGAAGCATACATAAAAAAAAAATTTCCCTTAGAAATGTTGTTCGTATTATCCCAAACTCTTATCTGGTTTATGTGATTAAATATCCCCTAGTTTTGAGCAATATTTTTTTGGTTGGTTTTTTTTTTTTTGACCTTGCAAGCAGAGACTAGAATATGTAAATAACAAACTATGGAAGATGAGGGTGTATGAACACTGTTGTTTAGTGTTGCAAGCAAGAAGCAATTTGTAACCAAGTGAATATGATACCGTGTGTGTGTGTGTGTGTGTGTGTGTGTACACACACACTTATACATCTATACACACAGACATTAATTAGTACCTCTTTTATACAGTTTGATCAAATGTGCATAGTTTTTATCTTCCAATTTTGTTACTTTCTCAGCATCTATAAGGAGTAACATTAGTTTCCTCTGATACCAGATACAGCTTAGTCTCTCTCTCTCTCTCTCTCTCTCTCTCTCTCTCTCTCTTTGTCTCTCTCTCTCTCTCTCTCTCTCTTCCCCCTTTCTGAATTCAAATCTGGCCACAGACACTTATTAGATGTGTGATTCTAAGCAAGTCACTTAACCCTGTTTGCCTCAGTTTCCTTATCTGTAAAATAACCTGGAGAAGGAAATGGCCAACCACTCCAGTATCTTTCCCAAGAAATCATCACATTGGGTCACAAAGAGTCAAACATAACTGAAATGAGTGAACTACAATAAATAAATGTACCTCTGCGTGTTTCTCATAGTTTTACTGCCTCTTCTCCCTTTCCACGATTATCATATGTGAAGCTGCTAAGCAGTGTGACTAGTTCCTCCCTCTTGCCTTTTGCATGAGGAATGTTCTGAATGCTAGCCAATTTAAAGCACCTAATACTCTGAGTCAAGAGTTTTTTTTTGTCTTTTTGGTGGGGGGAAGGCAGGGCAATTGGGGTTAAGTGACTTGCTCAAGGTCATATAGCTAGTAAGTGTTAAGTGTCTGAGGTCAGACTTGAACTCAGGTCCTCCTGACTCCAGGGCTGGTGCTCTATTCACTGAGCCACCTAGCAGCCTCTCAAGAGCTTTCTTTATTCAATGGTTTGATGGCATGATCTTCTTGCAGTATAGGAAAGATTGGGGATACTCTAATGGGGAAAGCATTTTGGAGAAAAGAAAGGGAACGATGCTTTCTCTCTGAGATGGTCTCCTGCATCTTCTGTATGTCTTGTTTGTAAATAGTTATTTTTATGTCGTCTCCCCCAGTAGATTCCTGGGACAGGAATAATTTTTGCCTTTCTTCGTATTCTCAATGCTTAGCATGGTCCCCAGCACATAGCCAGTGCTTAATAAAAGTTTATTGACCCCACTTGTGTAGTGAGAATGAAATCTGTACCCCTAACATCTGGGAGTCTTAAGGGTGGAGGAAGGAAAAATATTCTACTTTTCCAGAATGAAAATAGAGTCAGGTTTAGGGGAGAGAGGCTGGTGGTGGGGTCCACATGTACTCAGGAAAGGGAAGGTAAAGGACCTTAATGAACTTGTTTTCTGGTAGTGGGGGCTCTGACTGAGAAAAGTTAGTGATGCTGCCCCTTCTTAGTAGTTTCTAAGAGTAGAAATTTGTCAGCAGATGTTGGACCAGCTCGTGATTCTCCCCCATGAAATCCAGGAGTTGGTTACCTTAGAAGAGGACCTTATCTTCAGGTTTTTTTCCTCTGACTTCTTCCTTCCTCCAGAGCTCCTAAAACTATTAAAGTATATTCAGGTCTGGCCTTTGACAAAATATGACTTCAGAGGAAAGGGGAAATTCTCCCTGATCCCTAAATATCTCCTTTGTCCATTTGTCAATGGCTACAAATAGCCATAAGTAAGAGAAAAAGTCCTTCAAGGTGTACTTAAAAGATCATCTTAAAATTTAAAAAAAATTAAAGAAAAATTTGGTTATTATAAAGACCCCGATCCTCTCTTTTTCCCTTTGTGTACACACACACACACGCGTGCGCGCAAACATGCACACACACAGACACAGACACGCACACACACGCACATACACGCACACACATGCAAACATGCACACACACACAGACACACACACAGACACAGACACGCACACACACAGACACACACACACACGCAAACACGCACACACTTCTATATAGTTATCTTCTAAGTCTATATCTTTCTATTTAGCCAACTATCCTTTACCACCTAGCTTCTTGAGGCCTTTCAACTTCCTAACAGTGACTTGGTATTCTTGTGCTAGGGATCTGTAAGACTAGGCATATGTATAATGTACACAATATACATACATATGTATATGCAGACATGTATACAATATACACACCACATACATATATGAGATAAGCATACACATATATGTGTGTATATATATTCTAACATATTACTGGTATGATAATACCAAGTCACCACAAGTAGGCTGGAAGACCCCAGGGCAAGGAATTATACCTGCAGCCCTCAGAGTCATTTTTGGTTTCTGCCAGATGAACTCCAGGTTCTCCTTGACTCAGCTAAAATATCGTATAAAATGGGGGCTGCCTGCTGGGGGGTATTCAAGTCCAGGTCCCGTGACACTATCACTAGGTGTTTATGATTCTCCAGCCAGGGAATATTATTAACAAATAGGGTGCTTTGCTTGCAACCTGCTCCCCTCTCTCTTTCATCTCTCCTGCCCCCAGTTAGAATTTGAATCGAAAAATCCAGAAGCTGCTGCCAAAGAGAAAACCTCGCCTTAGCTCATCAGCTGTTCACAAGGGCTGGGCAGACAAAGTCTCATTGGCAGCTGTGCTTGCTTCTCAAGACTTTTTTTTGGAAACTAGAATGCCAGGGCTGAGCTGATGTCATTTGTGGCCCAACCCTAGGAACACTTTCCCTGCTGGAACTGGGGTCTGTAAGAAATATAGCAACCTTCCCAACCCTCTAAATGAAATCCCAGAGAAGCTTACAACTCCCCTGAGTCATCCTGTGTGAATAAAACCAGCAGCAGTAATGGTTGGTGGGGAGTTTGGATATCAAATAGCCATCAGTTTCTCCCTGACTTCCCCTAACATGAGTCAACACCGGTCCTGAGCCTGACCCCTCACCCCAGTTAATAGCTATTCTTCTGGGCCCAATGCCTGGTCCTGTGTGACCTGGATTAGGTCTCAATTAAAGCCCACTCTACTTTCCTCACCTTGGGCACCTAACTTCATGCAGCACTCCAGTGGCTTACCCTCCCAGACTGCCTCTGCACTTTGTGAGAATCTCCCCCAAATGACTATTTACTGCACTTTTCCTTTGTCCACTGAACCTCCTGGTCATGTCAGTTCTCTTCTTAGAAGCATGACCCATCACAAGAGGATGTGACTTGCAATTTAGTAGCCACACCTAATTTCTGATTAACTTTTGTTTATTTTTAGTTTACATCATTCATTTCCACAAGGTTTTGAGTTACAAATTTTCTCCCTGTCTTCCCCCTACTCACTACTCCAAAACAGTGATCCTACTGTATACCCCCTCCCCCAATCTGCTCTCTCCTATGTCCTCC
>CM053591.1:3978596-3998199 GCA_028646515.1 Pseudochirops corinnae | reverse complement strand
TATTTTCCAGGTCAGTGGTTTTTTCAAGGAGATATTTCACATTGCCTTCTATTTTTTTCATTTGTTTGGGTCTGTTTAATAGTATCTTGATTTCTCATAAAGTCATTTGCTTCCATTTGCTTCAATCTAATTCTGAAGGAATTACTCTCTTCAGTGAACTTGTAAGATGCTTTTTCCATCTGGCAAATTTGGCTTTTTAAGGCATTCTTCTCCTCATTGGCTTTTTGGGCCTCTTTTGCAGTAGCGTTAATCTATTTTTTAAGGTGCTATTTTCTTCAGTCAGGTTGTTGACTCTCTTTTCATCATTTTCTTGCATCATTCTCATTTCTCTCCCCAATATTTTCTCCACTTCTCTTATTTGGTTTTCAAAATCCTTCTTAAGCTGATCTATGGCTTTTAGGAAGTCTTCATGTTTCTTGGAAGCTTTTGGTGTGGGAGTTCTGACTGGGTTGCCAGTCAGTTACTTGACTTTTGGATTCTGTAGATTTTTGTATTCTGGACTCTTCTTCCAAAGGAGAGAGCTTTGTTCCAAATCTCTGGGGTTTTTGCAGCTGCTAGAGCTAGTAGAAGGGTTCAATCCCTAGAGCTCCCACCAGCTTTGGCTCACTGGTCATGTACCTCAGGACCACCACCCAAGACTGATCCAGGCAGGTTAAGGCAAGAGCACTTAGCCTCTGAATGGTTGCTTTGCCCCCCTGTAATCTGCAGGCCAGGCTCTGAAGCAGCCACGTGGAGGCAGCTGCATGGCTTCTGCTGCTTCTGGCTCTGGGGGCAGAGGGCTGGACCTGCTCCTTCTACCCCCCCAATTTCAGCAGAGTTCCACTGACCTTTTACTTTGTCTTTTGCATTTATGGGTTGCTAATTCTGGAAACTGCCACAGCTGCTGGTGATCCACTCTTCTGAATGTTCCAGCCGGGCCGGTCAGGGCTGCCCTGCGGCTAAAACCTCAAGTTGATGAGGGGCTGGGCTTGGCTCCCAGTGTGCTGTGATGAATCCTTCCTGTCCACCTGCTGGGCTGCCTACAGTGGCAGATTTGTTTCTCTGTCACTTTGTGGGTTTTGGAGCTCTAAAATTTGTTTAGAGTCATATTTTATAGGTATTTGAGGTTGTTATGGGGGGAGACATGGTGTTTTCCTGCTTCCATACAGCCATCTTGACTGTGCCCCTAAACCCAAAGATTTGTCACATCTAATTTCTAAGGCTTTGATATAGGGTATATTGAGAGCTAGGGTTGAATTGCAACCTGTCTTAACAGAAGGGTCCCCTCATTTTTCCTGACACCAGGGCTGTGATTAGGTACTCTGCCTTGGGTGTCCCTCTCCCACCAGGTATTTCCCACCAGCTACAAGCTCTGAACTCTACCTCCCCAAATCTATGTTGAGACAAGAGTTGGGGAGGCAGAGTGATCCCAAGTAATGCATAAACTACTCCTAACAGACCTAGAAAATGTACCAGACTGAATCCTGATGAGGAAATACAGACAAAGTCACAGTGTCCAACCCAGCCCAGCAAAGGGAGTTAGATGGGGAGGTCTTGGGACACTGAAAACAGATAGGGTCAGAAACATGCTCCATGGAGTACTATATCTCTCAAGGAAAGACTGTGCACCAGGGAAGAAGAGGTCTCAGACCCATACTGAGCCCATACAGGTGGCAACAGACAACTTTGTCACCCACTTCCCAGTCCCAAGTTGCAGATTCAGGGCAGGATGTGAAGGGGCTGGGAGCATAGCTGTAACCTTCCTGGGTAAGGAAACCTGGGCAGAGTGCAGAAAAAGGAGGAATTTTAGGACCCAGCAGCAGTAACAGCAGCAGCAATAGTGGTATGGCTCAGGAATCAAGTGCAAGGCAGAATCTCACTTCTGATGTCTAATCCAGTCTACAAAGGAATAACCAGATGAGGAATCCCAGGCCAAAGGGAAGTCTATAATTCTGCCACTCTGAGCAACAGTTTTCCTATTGGCCAATATGGGTGAAGTCCAGCAGCCATTTATCCTCGCTCAGATCCAAACCCAAGTGAGAAGTTGGCAGAGTTCAGAAAAGGGGGTGCAGCAATTAGACTTTACTCTGGATCAGACAATTTTGGGAGCACTGAAAGCCTGCAGGTCTGCAGCTTATGACTGAGATCCTGGAATAATGAAACAGTCAATATTCTAAGAAAATGGCAATGGGACCAACTCATATCTTCCCTCCAGAAGTGCCACCTATGGCAACCCTAGTATCAGGTCCAAAGTAAGGAAGTAAGCTGACAGAATGGGCAAACAAATTAACATAATGAGCTGTTATGGTGGCAGGGACACTCAAGACCCCAAATGCACAAAAGAATGATTCTGAAAATTCTAGAGGCAAAGGCTGAGAGAAAAACACAGCTTGGACACAAACTCAACTAGAATTCCTAGAAGAGGTGGAAAAAGAGTTTTTAAAAAGAAGTTTTATAAATGGTATGAGAGAGCTTGAAGAAAAATTGGAGAAGAAATGGAAGCTAAATCAAAGAAAGAATTGGAAGATGCAAAACCTTTCCCAAGCAACAAACTCTTTGATAATTTGAATTAACTAAATAGAAGCAAATCACTCTATAAGGTAACAAGCAATATTAAAACAAAGTAAAAGGCTTAAAAAGTAGAAGAAAATGTAAGGTTGTCACTGTTGTTCAGTTGTGTCTGACTCTTTGTGATCCCATTTGGTTGGGTTTTTTTTTTGTTTTTTTGGCAAAGATATTGGAGTAATTTGCAATTTCCTTCTCCAGCTCATTTTACAGATGAAGAAAGTGAGGTAAACAGGGTTAAGTGACTTGCCAAGGTCACAGTCTAGTAAGTACCTAAGACCAGATTTGAATTCAGGAAGATGAGTCTTCCTGACTCTATACACTGAGCCACCTAGCTGAATGAAAAAGGGGGTAAAAATGTCAACTACCTCAAGGGGAAAAGAACTGACCTGGAAAGTAGACCCAAGAAAGATGATCAGAATCACTGAAGTACTTGAAAGGCACAATCAACATCAGAACCTGGACAGCATCTTTCAAAAAATTGTCAAGGAAAACTGTCCGGATATCTTGGAACAAGAGGGTGAAATAGGCATTGAAAGATCTACCGATCACCTCAGGAAAGAGATCCCAAAATAAAAACTCCAAAGAACATTGGAGCCACATTTTAGAACTATCAGGTCAAGGAAAAAATACTACAAGTGGCCAGAAAGAAACAATTCAAATATTGGGGAGTCACAGTCAGGATCACACAGGACTTGGCAACTGGAGCCTTAAAGGATCAAATGTCATGGAATATGATATTCCAGAGGGCAAAGGAGCGAGGACTACAACTGAGAATCACTTACCCAGTAAAATTAAGCATAATACATCGAGGGAAAAAATGGAGAAGACCAGAGCTAAACCAAAAATTTGACCTCCAATATCAAGATCCAAGAGAAACATAAACAGGTAAAAAAGGGAAGAACATGAGAGTCAATTGAGCTAAACTGTTTACATTCCTACACGGGAAGATGATACTTATAACTCTTAAAAATTATATCACTAACCGTGGAGATAGAAGGAATATACATAGACAGAGCATAAGGGTATAAGATGAATTTGAGGGAATGATATAAAAAGTAAGGGATGAGAAAAAGGAGTACAGTGGGTGCAGAAGGAAAGGAGAAGTAGAATGGGGGTAAATTATCTCACATGAAGAGGGAAGAAAGACCTATTACAATGGAGGGGAAGATGGGAGGGTGGGCTCAGGGTATCACTTGAACCTCACTCTCATCAGTATTGGCTCAAATAGGGAATAACATACATAATCAGTTGATTATAGAAATCTATCTTACCTGACATATAGGAGGGGAGGAGATTAAGTAAAGGGGTGGGGGAGCTCACATAAGAGAAGGCAGATCAAGAGAAGTGGTAGACAAAAGCAAAACACTGGTGAGGTGGGAAAGAGTGAAAGGAGAGAGAGGAAAAACAGGAGGAAGAATAGGATAGAGGGAAATGCACGGGTAGTAATCATAACTCTAAAGTGAATGGGATGAAATCTCCCAAAAAAATGGAAGTGGATCAAAACCCAGAATCCTACACTATATTGTTTAAAAGACACACTTGCAGCAGAGAGACACACAAAGAGTAAAGGCAAGGGGCTGTAGCAGGATCTATTATGCTTCAGCTGAAGTTAAGAAAAAAAAATAGCAGGGGTAGCAATCCTGATCTTAGAAAAGTAAAAGTAAAAATTAATTTTTTTCAGGACATGGCTAAGGTACAAACTTGTTTTGATCAACAACTATACATGTGTATGATGTGTTTTGGTTTTTTTGTTGTTGTTCTCAATTGGGCATAGGGGAGGGGCAGAGTAGAACAGTGAGAAGACAGATCTTGGCGAATTTAAACAAAATGCATAATTTATACATAAATATGTGTATGCATGCACATGCATGTATATGTTGTGTATACTTATGAATTAATATATTTAAAAATCTTAAATTTAAAAATGCCCAGATCTATTAGAACCAGAGGAATAAATGAAGAGAGAAACCACCCATCATATCCTGAAAAAAAACTACAAAATGGAACACTCTAAAGCATGGTATAGCTAAAATTCAACTCTTTTACATCAGAGAAAACATACTGCAAGCATAAATAAAAAAGCAAGTACAAGGGAGCCACAGTCAGGATCATGTAAGACCTATATTTGTAGGCAAGAGGAAAATAGTCAGTAGAGAGGGAGAGATTAATGAGACTTGGGATAATAAAGAGGACAATCTACCAGAGGAGTCAGGATTGGATGGGATAACTTGGGAAGGTAGAGGGAAGATGTGGGAACTCTTGGCAAATATCCTCAATTTTTTCAGTGAAATATAAGCCAAGTTTCTAAGCTAAAAGGATGGGGAAGCTTTAAGAAGGGAAGAAAAGGTTTAAAAGAGTCACTGTGATAAGATGCCAAGTTAATTAAGGGAGATTTAGAAGAATTGCCTAGCAGCAGCAAGGGCCCAGTTGAAGTATTGTAACATAAATTTGTAGTTCATCTGCAATTAGAAATAAGTGATCTACAAAATATAAATTTATTTATGTATATTTATAAAGATATAGATGGATGATAGACAGATATATGGATGGATAGAATAAAAAGGGCAAGTACCTTTAGAACAAACCAAGTAGTGACTAAAAGGTGAGGGGAGTACCTTCCACAAGGACTATATGAATATAGAAAAGAAATAAAGCCAGGGATTTTTTTTTTTTAAAGAAAAGGCCATCCAGTCAGAATTGTCGCCTGATTTTCTCTTCTTTCATTCAGAAGCACCTCTGTAGTAGCAGAGGCAGTAAAGAATAGTAGTGGTCCAAGGCTGAGACTTGGCAGGTTCTAAACAGTGATATGAGAAGGGGACTAGGAACCCAAGGAAAGAGAATGGAAAAGAATTCAACTGGTTCACCAAGGGGTCAAGATAGGGAAACAGGAAGAATGTGGCTAGTGTAGGGGTGATGACTTGGAACAGAAATGAGGAGTCAGTGGATTGGAGCTCATGGTATAGATGTATGTAAGAACAGAGTTTGGTATTGGAAGACAGAGGGAGGGGCAGAAAGTCAATAGATTTGTAATGAGATAAAGGCATTTTGGAGTTCACGAACATGATGCTGGTGCATTTGTGGGTGCTGACAAGGTCAAGAGTATGAGCATCTTTGTGTGTAGTTGAGGTGTGTGGGGGGAAAATCAGTCACCAAACATGAGTAGGTTGAGGAATTGGGAGCTTAAGTTGTTTGAGGGAGTATCAATAGATAGACAGATGATAGCTAGCTAGCTAGCTAGCTAGCTAGATAGATAGATAGACAGATAGACAGATGGATGGATGGATATGTTGAAAGTCCCCTTATTATGAGAGCTGGATTTGGAGAAGGGAGAACTATTGTGAGCCAGGTGCTGAAGTCATTGAGGAAGGAAGGAGAGTATCCTGGAGGTCTGTAGATGACAGTAGAGGATTTTGATTGGATTGTAGAGCTCGAATGTATGAACCTCAAAGAAGAAAAGCTTAACAAGTGATGGTAGAGTGAGAGAAACCAGAAGTGGCAATGGGGAACCAGGAATACTTCAATTTTCCTACTTCTAACAATAAGTGGAGAGGAATGAGTGTACTTGGAGCAGGCAGTAGAGGGTTTTAACAGCCAGTTGGATAAGTTTTATGGATGATTTTGAACTGTTGGCAGGGGAGTGAATAACACTCATGTATAAGGAGGATTATTTTGGTAGCTGTATGGAGGATGGATCAGAAGGAAGAGAGTTTAGAAGCTGGGAGAACATCACTTAGGAGATTCTTAAAATGTTCCATATGATTGGTCCTAAACTAGGTTGGTGCTCCAGTAAATGGAAAGAATTTGACCTTTGAGGGAGGATATTGTGGAGGTAGAATCAATAAGACTTGGCAATTATTTGGGAACAGGGGTGAGAAAGAGTAAAGAATCAAGAATATATTCTAGGTTATGAAACTGTGACTACAAGGATTCTTATTTCCTCAACAGAAATATTGAATTTTAGAGGGTGGGGGTTCAGGTGAGGGCAAGAGCAGTTCTGTTATGTACATGCTGAGTTTGAGATGCCAAACAGGGTTAAATGACTTATGCAGGGTCACACAGATAGTAAATGTCTGAGGCCACATTTGAACTCAGGTCTTCTTGATTCCAGGCCCTGTCCTCTATCCACTGTACTACCTAGATGCCCCTTGCTGGAATGTAGCATAAAAAAAAAAGAAAAGCCAATTAGAGAAAGAGGAGAAAACGGTTCAGGACACAGCTCTCGGGGACACTTGATCTTAGGAGCAGAAGATAGATCATGATTCAGAAAAAGTGCATGTAGATGGGTAAGAGGGGCTACCAAGAGAGAAGGAGAAAAGAAAATCTAATGAGGGCAGAGAACCTGGGAGGCTGTGAAATAATCATGGTAAGTGGACATTTACATAAGGCATTTAATCTGCAAAGTACTTTACATACATGATCTCATTATGTCTTCACAGCAACCCTAGGAGGTACGCGCTATAGATACTACATCCAGGGGAAAATACCTACCAGGTAGTTCAAAAGAAATTAGAGCTAGATATTTAGATCTGAGAGTAACAGAAAGACAGTAATTGAATTCATAGGAAACGCTGGGATAGCCTAGAAAGGGGATACAGGAATCAATCAGCAATTTAGCATTGATTAAGTATCTATAGCTTTATGTACCAGTGATTATGTTAGACACTAAGGATTCAAAGACAAAAGTGGCAGATTCTGTTATTAATCTCAGTTGCTAGATCTCTGGTTTCCCTTTCCTCAAGGGACTTCCATTCTATTCAGAGAAGATAATATATGCATATATAAATATATGTAGTATAAATAAAAATAAATGCAAAGTAGATAGTGAAGAAGGGCATTAACAGTTGGGAAGATCAGAAAAAGTTTCATAGAGAAAGTGATGTTTGAGTAAAGTCTTGAACAAGTGAGGGAATGCATGAGATGGTGTTGACGAAGGGGGTACATACTAGGTATGGCCAACTGCTAATCAAAAGACAGATCGGAGATAAGTTATAGTATGTGAGGAACAAAGAGAAGGCCAGCGTTGCTTGCGTATGCTAGTTAGTTGTTTCAGTTGTGTGACCCCATTAGGGGTTTTCTTGGCAAAGATACTGGAGTGCTTTGTCATTTCCTTCCCCAGCTCATTTTACAGATGGGGAAACTGAGGCAAACAGGGTTAAATGACTTATGTAGGGTCACACAGATAGTAAATGTCTGAGGCCACATTTGAACTCAGGTCTTCTTGATTCCAGGCCCTGTCCTCTATCCACTGTACTACCTAGATGCCCCTTGCTGGAATGTAGCATAAATTAAAGGAATAAAGTATAGTGAGGTGGGAAAGGCAAGCTGCAATGGATTGTCAAGGGCTTTAAAAGCCAATTAGAGAAAGAGGAGAAAACGGTTCAGGACACAGCTCTCGGGGACACTTGATCTTAGGAGCAGAAGATAGATCATGATTCAGAAAAAGTGCATGTAGATGGGTAAGAGGGGCTACCAAGAGAGAAGGAGAAAAGAAAATCTAATGAGGGCAGAGAACCTAGGAGGCTGTGAAATAATCATGATAAGTGGACATTTACATACGGCATTTAATCTGCAAAGTACTTTACATACATGATCTCATTATGTCTTCACAGCAACCCTAGGAGGTACGAGCTACAGATACTACAGGAGATTCACAACTAGGAAGCTCACGATTATTCCATTTCACTAATGAGGAAATGGGTTCCCAGAGATGTGAAAGGGCTTGCTTACAGTTAAGTACTTTATTAAATGTTTGGAGTGGGATTCGAATCCATGTTTCTCCTGAATCTTGGTCCAGCATTCTCTCCATTATAGAGAAAAGTATGGGATAGGGATAAAAGGTCAAGAAAAATTGTGGTTACTTTTTGAAAGGATGAGGTAGCCATGGGCATGTTTATAGGCAGCAAGGAATAAGCTAATAGGAAAAGGAAAAACAAGGTAAGAGAGAAAGGCACTTCCAGAAGAAGGCACTGGGATGAAGGGCATCAAGTGGGACTTTACACGGAGACGATCAAAGAAGGAAAGAATAAATGTACGCAGTAGGGGAGATAAATTATGGCCTTGATTTTCTCATCAAAGTAAAAGGTGGGTCATCTGCTAAGAGGAAAAGGAGAGACAGATCTGGAGGAGATAAGAGAATTTTTGTAATAGCTGCTGCAGGGAATGTAATAGTAAATCGGAAAGAGTAAAAGAATCGCTCAGTTAGCAACTGACTGTTACAGGAGTCAGTAAAGTTCAAGGAGAGCTAAGTGCTTTACAAATATCTTATTTTACCCTCACAACAAGCTTGAGAAGGAGATGCAGTTACCCCCATTTTACAGATGAGAAAGCTGAGGGAGACAGAAGTTCAGTGACTTGCCCAGGATCACGCAGCTGGTAAATGCCTGAGTCTGAATTTGAACTTAAGTCTTCCTGATTTCAAGACCAGAACCCTATGTCTGCTGTCTCATTATCACTCCTCTGGAATCACTGTTGATCACTGCTCTGATCAGAGTACTTAAAATTTTCAAAGATTTTTTTTCTTTTTAAAAATACATTTTATTGATATTTTAAATTTTATATCACCAAAATTTCTCCTAGTATGTCTCCCCTCCCACCTTCTCAAGAGAGCCATGCCATATAGCAAGTATTTTTAAAGAGGAAGAAGAGGAAGAAGAAAGAAAAATGAGCAAAATTTAAAAATCCACTGAAAACGTCTGAAAATGTATAAAGTTGTCCAGCTATATTCCTCTCACCTCTGAAAGAAGTGAACTAGGAGTTCCTCTTCATATCACTTTTTTGATGTCATCCTTATTTTTTTTATAATTTTAGAATATTTTTTTCAAATATTTTGTGGTTGTTTATACCATTTTCACAGCTGTAATCATTGTATATATATATATATTTTTTTTTTCTTCACTCTGCTTCTTTTACTCTGAATTTGTTCATATATTTCCAAACTTCCTTGTATTCATCATATTTGTTGCTTCATACAGTACAATAATATTAAATTCCATTCATGAACCACTCTTTGTTTAGCCATGATCTAACTGACTGGCATCTGCTTTGTTTCCAATTCTTTGCTACTACAAAAAGTCCATGACCTTCTTGGGGGGTAGATGGAATCTCTGGATCAAAGGGTATAGACATTAGTACTCTTTGTGATTAATTCCAAACCACTTTTCAAAGTGATTGTAACTGATTCACAGTAACATCACCAACAATGTACTCCTTTTCCCACAACCTCTCTTCTGCAATCCCTTCTTTGCCACCATTGCCAATTAGCTGATTATGAAGGGAAACCTTGAGATTCTTTTTACCTGATTTGCAGATATGCATTCTTTCAAATGGTTAATAGTTATTATTCTTTCGAGAGCTGCTTGTTCATATCCTTGGAACACTTCTCTCTTGGGGAATAGTCAGAGGTTGTTTTTATAGTATTGATATTACTTCAGAAATTGTTTTTCTGGTTCTGCTTACTTTACATCATTTCATAAATATCTTCCCAGGGGGTGTAAATAACATGGGGATTAATTCTTCTTTAAATGTTTTTATAAAATTTTCGTGTAAATTCATCTACTCCCAGGATTTTTTTTTTTTGCTTTGGAGTTCACTTATGACTTGATCAATTTTTTTCAAGATTCAGTTTTTTAAAATTTATATTTATTTTTCTAAGAACTGGGATATTTTATAATTTTTGAAAATATGAACTCATTTCATTCTAATTGATTTTACTTCTTCAAAGTTGGGCAAACTATTTCCTAATAATATTTTTTTATTTCTTCTTTATTGTGATTTCTCCTTTTTCATTTTTTAATATTGACTCTTTTTAAAAGTGAAATTAGCTAATGGGCAATTTGATGTCACAGTTGATAGAATCCTGAGCTTGGATTATGGAAAACCTAAGTCTAAATATGGCCTCAGACTTTTAGTAACTGTGTAAGCCAAGGCAAGTCACTTAGCCTTGCTTGCCTCAATTTCTTCATCTGTAAAATGAGCTGGAGAAGGAAATGGTAAACTACTCCAGCATCTTTGCCAAGAAAATCCCAAATGGGGTCACAGAGCATTAAACACAATTGAAAAATTACTGCACAACAATTATACTAAGATTATGTTGAGATCTTTTTCTATTAAAAAACAAACAAACCAAAAAACCAAAACCCTCAAATGCTTAGTTTTGTTTATAGATTCAATGAGTTCTAATACTTTCCATTTTTTAATCTCTTCTTCGATTTTTAGGATTTCTATTTTGTTTTTTAATCAGGTTTTAATTTCTCGGTTTTCTAGTTTTTGAAAAAAAGTTCTTTTATGCACAACTCATTTATCTGCTCTTTTTTCTTTGTTGATGGCGTTTTGAGATATATTTTTTCCTCTAATATTTAGCCGCATCCCCAAATTTTGATATATAGAATTGTTGATGTCAATATCTTTAATGAAATTATCCATTTTTCAATTATTTATTTTTTGACACAATAATTCTTTTGGGCCAGGTGGTTTAGTTTCCAATTCATTTTAATCCTTTCTTCAATCATCTGTTATTGAATGTTTTATTGCATTGTGGTTAGTAAAGTTTAATACTTCTTTTCTAAATTTCTTTGTGAGAGTTTAATGTCCTACACATTATGATTTTAAAGTGCCCTGAGCACATGAGAAACAGGTATATGCCAATTGCAGTCATTAAGGAAGGGAGTTACATCTTTAAGCTTTTTGTTCAAGATAAAAGACACACAATTCTAAATTCTCTTGAAGGAGAGAGAGCTCCCTAAATGGAGAGAAATACTCTGGGAAGAAGCTGACATGCTTAGAAGCCCAACACTTTGATCATGGCCATATGCCCCATTTACTACAATGGAGATTTCAGGGAATTTCCCCTTGGGTAAGATCTGGGGCTCCTTTTCTCTTGGTAGAGCTTGAGATATCTTTGCTCCTGGTAGAAGAGCTCCTTCAGTTTTTACATTAATTTGTACATTTTTACCTGTATAACTTAAATAATTTCCATTTGCTGTTGGCTTGGAAAAATGGGTTAATGCCCTACTCACTATGTGTAGCTTTCCTTTCCTGGATCGCTGCCTTGTCTTATGGAGGGGCTTGCATAAGACGATCACATTGTAGTGGAGAATTCTACAAAAGGTAATTCATCGGAGAAGGAAGTGAAAAACTGCTGCAGTATCTTTGCCAAGAAACCCACAGACAGTACAAAAAGGCTAAAAGATAAGACCTTGGGGCAGCTGGGTAGCACAGTGATTAGGGCATGGGCCCTGGAGTCAGGGGGACCTGAGTTCAAATGTGGCCTCAGACACTTGACACACTTACCAGCTATGCGATCTTGGGCAAGTCACTTAATTCCAATTGCCTTGCCTTTCATCCTCCAAAAAAAAAAAAATAAAGATAAGATGGAGAAGATTGGAAGATGAGACCTCCAGCTCAGAAGGTCCAACATATCACTGGGGGAAAGCAAAGGACAGATAGCTCCAGAAGGAGTGAAACAGCTATGTCAAAAGGGAAAGGACACTCAGTTGTGGATGTGCTGGGGCCGAAGGAAGAGTCCATGTTGTACAGGAACCTACAGTGTAATATCTGTGAGCCCAGGTAAACTGAGCGGGATCAAACAGGGGATGGGAAGACTAAACGCTGACACGTAGAGTACCAGTGATTTTAAGTGGATGGGAATGGGGGGGTTTAATTCAGGGGATCATTACATCTACCACTGTGAGCAAGAATCCTGCAGAAGAAGCGGACTTCTGGTGTCAAGAGGGCGCAGGGAGGAAGGAACCCTCGGAATCCCTCTGAAATCCCCCTGCACACAACAGAAAACCTCCTCAGAACTGATCTAGGAGCAGGGGAGCAGCTTACCAGCACAGCTGGAAAGGTCTGTCTCACTGGGGTGGGAGGAAAAAGACCCAAGAGCAGCAGCAGCAGCCAGCCTCACAGCAGGGGGCAATCCACCAGTGAGGCTCTACCCTTCCGCAAACCAGCAGCCCCCTAGGCAAGTGAGCAGTCTTCAGGGCAACACATCAATGACCCCACCTCCGGCACAAGCCACTAGCGAGGCTTTGGCCACACTGATGACCAGGAATGCAGCCCCACCCCAGGGCTGCCAACTGTAAGACCTTACCCAAGCAGTAGCAAAGCCCCACCAGTGGGACAAGATCGTCCTACAGGGCCAGGCATCAGAAAGATTCTGTTACAACAGTAACAGTAATAATAATAATAATAATAAACAATAAGTAATAGTAAGAGAAACCCTGTTTCCATAGCAATCCAGTAGCAAGATCCTACCCCTGAGACAGGCCAGCAGCTAACTCCCACACTGAAGTTGGGCCAACAGGGAAGGCAAGCCCCAGTACAAACCATAAGGGTAACCTACCCTCTAGAGAAAGCCCAGTGAAATCTGGTTGTTAGACCCTGAGCCCCAGCACAAAAAGCTTGGAACAGAGCAGGACAAGAGCCCAACTCTAATATTAAAACACCAAGTCACAAAAAAGGCAGAAAAATACGAGCAAAAAAAAAAAAAACAACCAACAAAAAGAACTTGACTGGAAAGTTACTGTGGTGATAGGAAAGATCAAGGCATAAACTTAGAACAGGACAATAGTGTTAAAATGGCTACATGCAAAGCCTCAAAGAAAAATGTAATTTTATCTTAGATCCAAAGCAAATTCCTGGAAAAGCTTAAAAAGGACTTTGAAGGGCAGCTAGATGGCTCAGTAAATAAAGAACTGGCTCTGGAGTCAAGAGGACCTGAGTTCAAATCTGCTCTCAGACACTTGATACTTACTAGCTGTGTAACCTGGGGTAAACTGCTTAATCACAAATGCCTTGCCTTTCCCCCTCCAAAAAGGGGGAGGAACTTTGAAAAGCGAATTAGGGAAGTAGAAGAAAGATTGGAAAGAGAAATGAGAGTAATTCAAAAGAATCATGAAAAAAAGAGTCAATAGTATGGGAAGAGATCCAAAAATTTACCAAGGAAAATAATTCCTGAAGAAAAGAATTAGCCAAATGGAAAAGGAAGTACAAAAGCCCACTGAAGAAAATAATTCCTTAAAAAATTTGAATTGAGCAAGTGGAAGCTAATGACTCTATGAGACATCAAGATACAATAAAACAAAATAAGAAAAAAAGTTTTAAAAAATAGAAGAAAATGTATCTCATTGGACAAAACAACTGATATAAAAAATAGAAGAGATAATATAAGATTTTATAGATAATATAAGCCATGATCAAAAAAGTAAAAGCCTGTATAACATCTTCCAAGAAATTATCAAAGAAAACTACCATGAACCAGAAGGCAGGATAGAAATTAAAAGAACCCACTAATCACCACCTGAAAAAGTTCCTAAAATTAAAACTTCTAGGAACATCATAGCCAAATTGCCGAGCTCACAAATCAAGGAATAAGTACTGCAAGCAGTCAAAAAGAAATGATTAAATATTGTGTAACTACAGTCAGGATACACAGAATTTGGAAGCTTCCACATTGAAGAACCAGAGAGATGGAGCATGATATACCAGAAGGCAAAGGAATTAGGATTATTACCAAGAATCGCCTACCCAGAAAAGAAATGAATATAATCTTTCAGAGAAAAACAGGAGTTCAAAAAAAAAAAGAGTTCAACAAAATAGAAGACTTTCAAGAATTCCTAATTAAAAGACCAGAGCTAAATTCAAAATTTGACCTCCAAATACAAGACTCAAGGGAAATATAAAAAGGTAAAATGAGAAACAAGAAAGAGAAAACATAAGAAATTCAATAAGGTTAAACTGTTCATATTTCTAGATGGAAAGACAATATTTTTAATTCTTAAGAATTTTAATACTATAAGAGCAATTAGAAGGAGTATATATAGACAGAGGATGTGGATATAAGGTGACTGATGGGATGATGCTACAAAAAACAAAATAAAGGTGTGAGAGAGAAAATTATACTGGAAGAAAGGGAGGGGGGGATTGAATGAAGTAAATTATACCATATAAATGAGGCATGAAAGATTTATTATAATGGAGAGGAAGATGGGAGGGCAAATTGGATCAAAGAGGGAATAAAATACATACTCTGTTGGATAAAGAAATCTGTCCTACAACATGAGGAAGCAAAAAGGAACAAGGAAAATAGAAGGGGGATGGGAGACTGATAAAAGGGAGAGTAGATTGGAAAAGGTAGTGCTCAGAAGGAAAACATTTGTGAGGAGGGAAAAGATGGAGGTAAGAGAGAGAGAAAGGGATAAGAAATGAAAAATAACATGGAGGGAAATAAACAGTTAGTTGTAATAACTATAAATATGAATGGGATGAACTCACCTATCAAACAGAAGTAGATTACAGAATATATTAAAAACAAGAATCCTACAATATATTGTTTACAAGAAACACCTCTGCAGCAGAGAGAGACACACAAGGGAAAGATAAAGAGTCTGGAGCAAAATTTATTATGCATCTGATAAAGAAAGAAAACTGAAAGAAAGGGGAAGAAATCATGATCTTAGACAAAATAAAAGCAAAAATAAATCTAATTTTAAAACTATAAGGAAGAAAACTAGATCTTGCTGAAAAGTACCATAGACAATGAAGTCATATTAATATTAAACATGTATGTACCAAATGGCACAGAATCTAAATTTCTGAAGAAGTTGAATGAATTACAGGAGAAAATAGACCATAAAACTATTCTAGTGGGAGACCTCAACTTTTTCCTCTCAGAACTAAATAAATCTAACCAAAAATAAACAAGAAGGAAGTTAAGGAGATGAATAAAATTCTGGGACAGTTAGACATAGCAGAATTGGACAAAATTGAATAGGAATAGAAAGGAATATACCTTTTTCTCAAAAGTGCATGGCATCTGCACAAAAACTGACTGTATTAGGACATTAAAAACCTCACAACCAAAAGCAGAAAAGCAGAAGTAATAAACACATCTTTTTCAGATCATAATGCAATAAAATTATGTTCAATAATGGATAATGGAAAGAAAAATTAAAAATTAATTGGAAATTAAATAATCTAATCTTAAAAATAAGTGGGTCAAAGAACAAATGGAAACAATTAATAATTTCATTAAAGAGAATGATACCAATGAGACAAAATACCACAATTTATGGGATGCCACCAAAGTGGTAGTTAGGGGAAAATTTATATCTCTAATTGCTTATATCAATAAAACAGAGAAAAAGCAGATCAACGAATTGAGCATGCAAACAAAAAAAGAAAAAAACTAAAAAAATAAAAATAAAAATCCCCAATTAAACACCACATTGGAAATCCTGAAAATCAAAAAAGAGATTAATAAAATTCAAAGTTAAAAAAATATTGAACTACTAAATAAAACTAGAATCTGGTTTTTATAAAAAAAAGCCAAAGTGATAAAACATTGGTTAATTTGATTTAAAAAAAGGAAGAAGAAAACCAAATTACTAGTATCAAAAAAAGAGGATGACTTTACCACCAATCAAGAAAAAATTAAGACAATTGTTAGGAGCTATTTTCCCCAATTATGTGTCAATAAATTTGACAATCTAAATGAAATTGATGAATGTCTATTAACATATAAGTTACCCAGATTAACAGAAGAAGAAATGATATATTAAATAAGAAAAATAAATTGAAGTAGTCATCAATGAATTTCCTAAGTAAAAACCCCCAGGACCAGATGAATATACAGGCAAATTCAATTAAACATTTAAAGAACAATCAATCCCAACACTATATAAACTTTATATATAAACTATTAGGAAAAATAGGTGAAGAAGTCCTAGCAAATCCCTTTTATAATATAAATGTTTATATAAATTATAATATAATATAAATATAATATAATATAAATATAAAAGGCAGGGTGCTGATAACTAAACCAGGAAGAGACAAAACAAAGAAAATTATAGACCAATTTCTCTAATGAATATTGATGCATAAATTTTAAATGGAATACTAGTCAAATGATTACATCAATATATCACAAAGAATATACAATATGACCAGGTGGAATTTATACCAGGAATGCAGAACTGGTCCAATACTAGAAAAACTATCAGCATAACTGACCATATCAATAACAAAAGCAACAGAAATCATATGAATATCTCAACAGATGCTGAAAAAGCTTTTGACAAAATATAGCACTCATTCCTTTTAAAAACACTAGAGAACCTAGGAATAAATGAAGCCTTTCTTAAAATGATAAGTTATATTTATCTAAAACAAGTATTATCTGTAATGGGGATAAACTGCCTTCCCAATAAGGTCCAGAGTGAAGCCAGGATGACTATTTTCACCTCTATTACTTAATATTGTACTAGAAATGTTAGCTTTAGCAATGAGAAGAAAAATAAATAAAAGGAATTAGACTAGGCAATGAGAAAACAAAAGTATCATTCTTTGCAGATGATACGATATTATACTTTAAAAATCCTAGAGAATCAACTAAAAAGCTCCTTGAAATAATTAAAAACTATAGTAAAGTTGCAGGATACAACATAAACTCAAATAAATCAACACTATTTCTATATATCACCAGCAGCAAGTGATAGAAAGCGAAATTCCGTTTAAAATAACTACAGATAATATTAAATACTGGGGAGTCTACTTCCCAAGACAAACTCAGGCACTATATTACACAATTCTAAAACACTTCTCATGCAAATAAAGTCATATCTAAACAACTGGAAAATATTAATTGCTCATGGATATTTGGTTTTCTTCTTTCTTTTTTTTCAAATAAAATTAGCCTATAGGTCATCCATCTTATTAGGATTTCCCATCCACTTCCCTCCTCTCACCCCCTTTAAAACCAGCACCGAGTTTTATTTATTAGCTCAATAGTTTCCTTACTTTCAGTTTTATTATTCTCACTTTTGATATTTGGAATTTCCAATTTGGTGCTCAGTTGGGGATTTTTAATTTATTATTTTTCCAGGATTTCTAGCTGTATTCCCAGTTCATTGATCTATTCTTTCTCTGTTTTATTATTTTGAGAATTTAGAGAAGCAAATTTTCACCTAAATATTTCTTTGCTGCATCCCATAAATATTGGTATGTTGTCTCATTGTTGTCATTCTCTTTAATGAAACTATTGTTTCTATAATTTGTTCTTTTACCCATTTATACTTTAGGATTTGATCATTTAGTTTCTAATTAATTTTAATCTATTTTCCACAGCCCTTTTTTGAATGTAACTTTTATTACATTATGATCTGAAAAGGATACATTTATTATTTCTGTCTTTCTATATTTAATTGTGAGGTTTTTATGCCCTAACACATGGTCAATTTTTGTGTAGGTGCAATGCACTGCTGAGAAAAAGGTATATTCTTTCCTACTTCTATTTAATTTTCTCCAAAGGTTTGTCATATTCAACATTTAACAAATTCTATCCACTTCCTTGATTTCTTTCTTGTTTGTATTTTTTTCTTTTGGCTGGATTTATCAAGTTTTGACAGGGGACAGTTGTGGTCCCCTCCGGTGTAGTCTATATTTCCTCTTGTAACTAACTTAACTCTGTAAGAATTTGTGTACTCTACCACTTAGTGCATATATATTTAGTACTGACATTGCTTCATTGTCTATGGCACCTTTTCACAAGATGTAGTTTCCTTCCTCATCTCTTTTAATTTGGCTTATTTTGCTTTTCTTTGTCTGAGATCACGATTGCTACTCACCTTTTTTTTTTTTTTACTTCTGCTGAAGCGTAATAGATTCTGTTCCAGTCCGTTAAATTTACTTGGTGTGTGTCTCTCTGCTTCAAGTGCATTTCTTGTAAATAACATATTATAGGATTCTGATTTTTTTTTTTATTGCTTTTTGGAGGGGAGAGGGCAGGGCAATTGGGGTTAAGTGACTTGTCCAGGGTCACATGGTTAGTAAGTGTTAAGTGTCTGAGGGCATATTTGAACTCAAGTCCTTTTGATTCCAGGGCCAGTGCTCTATTCACTGTGCCACCTAGCTGCCTCTAGGATTCTGATCTTTTGAACTGCACTATCCACTTCCATTTTGTGGAAGAGTTCATCTCATTCACATTTACAGTTATGATTACTACTTGTGTATTTCCCTCTATCTTGTTCTAACTCCTCTTTGTCTTCTGTATCCTTTCACTCTTTCCTTGCACACCAGTGCTTTTCTTCTGTCTACCACTTCTTCATAGCTATCTTCCCTTTTGTCAGTTCCCACTCCCCCCACCCTTTACTTTATCTCCTCCCTTCCTACTTCCTTGTCAAGTAATATAGATTTCTATATTCAACTTATTGTGTACATTATTCCTTCTTTGAGCCAATATTGATGGGATTCAGGTTCAAGTGATGCCCATAGCCCACTCTCCCATATTCTACTGTGCCTCTTCATATGAAATCATTTACTCCATCCCACTTCTCCCTTCCTTCTTCACCCAGTGTATTCCTCTTTCTTATTCCTTAATATTTTATATCATTCCCTCAAATTTACATTATACTCATACCGTTTGTCTATGTACATCCTTCTAGCTATACTTCTAGTAATACAATTTTTGAGAATTGTAAGTATCATCTCCTCATGTAGAGATCTAAACAGTTTAGCTCTTTTGAATCTCTTATGTTTTCTTTTCCCTTTTTACCTATTTATGGTTCTCTTGAAGATTAAATTTTTATTTAAATCTGTTCTTCTTATGAAAAGTGGAAATTCTTTTATTTTATTGAATGGGCATTTCCCCCTTTGATGTAGTATGCTTAATTTTGATGGTAAGTGATTCCTTGGTTGTAGTCCTAGCTTCTCTGCCCTCTAGAATATCATGTCCCATGACCTCCAATCTTTTAATATTGTAGCTGCAAATCCTGCATAATCCATATTGTGACTCCCCAATATTTGAATTGTTTCCTTCTGGACACTTGTAGCATTTTTTACTTGACCTGATAGTTCTGAAATTTGACTACAATATTCCTTGGAGTTTTAATTTGGGAATCACTTTCTGAGGTTATTGGTGGATTTTTTTAAAAATTTTATTATAGTTTGCATCATTCATTTCCACAAGATTTTGAGTTACATATTTTCTCCCCTTCTTTCCCCCTCCCACCACCCCAAAACAGCCATCCCAGTGTGTCCCCCCTCCCCCAGTCTATTC
>CM053591.1:3956949-3978096 GCA_028646515.1 Pseudochirops corinnae | reverse complement strand
AAGTGACATAGGAGAGAATAGACTGGGGGAGGGGGGACACACTGGGATGGATGGCTGTTTTGGGGCGGTGGGTGGGGGAAAGAGGGGGAGAAAATATGTAACTCAAAATCTTGTGGAAATGCATGATGCAAACTAAAATAAAATTTAAAAAAAAATAAAAAATAAAAAATAAATGAAAAATAAATGGGAGTTTTACTTAACTACAAGGTTGATGGAATTCAACAGTAGAACATGGGAGACAAAAAAAAAAAAAAACAAAGTAATGCCATATTAGGCTACATTGATATATATAGTGTCCAGATTATAGGAGTTCCTAGAGTATTAACTTCATTTCTGGGGCCCACATTTTAAGGACATTGGGTTGTTAAATGTCCAGAAGACAACAACCGAGAGGGTAAAGCATTTAATAATGTACTATCACAGGAGTGGCTAGGTGGTGTAGTGGGTAATGTACCAGCCCTGGAGTCAGGAGGAACTGAGTTCAAATTTGTCTTCAGACACTTGATGCATACTAGCTGTGTGACCTTGGGCAAGTCACTTAATCCTGCTTGCCTAACCAAAAAATTAAATGTGCTACCACTTGAGATAACTACATGTTTAGTTTAAAGAACAGAGGGATTAAGGGAGGACACGAGAGCTATTTTCAAGTTCAACAGGAGTAACAGCATGCTCTTATTTTGCCCTTCCTGTTAGGTTATATAGAGCATTCCTTGATATTCTCTACCTCCTTCCAGTCTATCCAATGAAAAATTTGAGGCTGTTTCTCATCAAATGATAAGCAATTGTTAATGGAATTTGGGTATGTAGAGTGGAATAAATTGTAAGAAGACTGGCAAAGTAGGGAGAGACGGGGTTATGAATGAGCTGAGTAAAGAATTATGAGTGTAGGGAGCCTAATCCCCCTAATTAGAGATCAGCTTTCCACAGAACTTGACCCAGGCCACACAGTTCAGTGGCTGGGTACAAAACAGGGAGTAGTGTCAGATTCTAGCCCCTGTGAGCTCAGCTGCAGTTCTTTAGTGCCAAGTCTTTGAATAACTGTTATGTAAAAAAGATTAGGCTTATTCTATTTATGGTCCCAGAGAGCAGAACTAGGAGCAGTGGATATAAATTGTAGGAGGGCAGTTTCATGCTTGATATACAAACTTTCATTAAGGAGTGGGATGATCTTCTTCAGTAGGTAGGGCTCACATTCCCCCATTCTAAAGGACTTCAAGTGAAATCTGAGTGGGTATCTTGTTGAAGAAGGGTATCTTTGGTGAGTCTACCCCATGCAAGGGATTAGGTTACATGACTTTTGACATCTTGTCCATCTATGAAGTTTCATGTTTATGTGATTCCTCTTTCAGAACAAAAAGTGTTTGTGCAACAGTATGCTACAGGAACATGAGACACATCCTGCCCCTCATTCTCATCATCACTATTATCATTATGGCCATTTTCATTACTATTCAGCCTCTTATCCCTTCAGCAATGGGAAAAGGAAGATCCGGAGAAATGCAGCAACATGGCCAAGGCTGCACAGTGAGCTAATTGGAGCTAGGGAACTATCACTTCCCTCTTCTTGCTCACTGCACTAGCACTCCTGATGAAAACCCTGTTCCTAACGGAAATGTGACTCTTTGAAAATGAAAATAGTGATGAAATGAATATTTGGGCCGGTGCTTCCTGCATCAGTCCCCCAAACTCCCCTTGGTGCCCAATCACACATTCAGGTTGCGTTTTCTCTTTCCTCACCTGATGGAGCAGCTGTATGACTTTTTGAAGTTCATATGACTTAATCAGTTAGTCTGTGAACACACCAAAGTCATTCAGTTGACTAATTTGGTGTTGCAAATGAATGATTCCAGTACGTCCTTTTCATTTAGCTATTCACTTAGGACACAAACATGTTGATAATGGAATAAGATGAGACATTTCCTCTAAGGCTTTAGTTGTAGTTTTATTGAACCAAATACATCAAAGTGAAGAAAATTATGTAATGACTTATAACCAGAGGACTTGTTGATTCATGTTTCTGAGGATTTTAGAGCTGTAGAAAGCAGGGATCTAGTTAAGATCTAACTATCCATGTATAAAACTATTACTAACTGAATGAGAAATCCATTATTCATAATATAGTACATCCAAAAATTTTGTAGTGGGGGTGTGAAGAGGGGCTAAAAGGGTAATGGGAACGACTGTAACAACATGAGAAAAGCATTTTGGGGAGAGGGACAATTGAAGTACATCATGAAAGGAGCTAGAAATTCCTATAGGAGAAGATAAAGAGATAATGCATTCCAGGTATAGAGGAATACCACCACATCCATGCAAAAGTAGGAGAAAGAATGCTAATTATGGGAAATAACACTTCAGCCAGTTTGATTACAATGTAGAGTGTATAAGAGCAATGTGAAATGTCTGGAAGTCTGGGTTGGAGCCAGATTGTGTAAGGCTTTAAATGACAAAGAAGTCTGTATTTCATTCTAGAGGTGATTAGGAAGCCACTGAAGATTTCTGAGTTGGGATTAATGTGGTACTTGAGCAATGAAGTTTGAAATCTATATGGCAAATGAATAAGAAAGGGGAGGAACATTTCAGCAAGACCATTTAGGAGTTGTCTTTTTTTTTTTTATAATAATCTGGTCAAGCTATATTCAAAGTTTGAATTGGGGCGGTGACTGTGTGAATTGAAAGAAGGCAACAGTTGTGAAAGATACCACAGAGGTAGAATCCACAGGACTGGCAAATAATTGGAGATGGTGGAGGAAGAAAGGTAAAGAATCAAGGAGGATTCTGGATGTTGGAGGGATGGTGATGCCCTCAGTAAAAATAAGGAAACTTCAAGGATGAATAGATTTTGGCAAAGAAGATAATGTGTTCCATTCTGAACATGTCAAATTTGAGTGCTTATGAGACATCCAAGAAGAGTTATCCAAAAGGTGTCTGGTGCAATGTGAAGTTGTGGAAAGAGTGATGTTCATATCCTGACCCTATCATGCACTACCTGGGTTACCTTTAATTAAGCTTCTTGACTTTTATGGGATCTCATTTTCCTCATATGTCCAATGAAGGAGTTGGACTGTGATTTCTAAAGTTCTTATAGATCCAAATGTAAGATCCAATTATCTTAAGTTTCTTTTATATGGGCCTGGAGCTCAGGAGAGATTAGTACTGGTTATGTGGATGCCAAAGATGATAACTCATGGGAGTTGATTCAATAATCAAGAAGGTTTTTAGGGAAAGAAAAGAAGACCCAGGGTAGAATCATGGAGCATATCCATGCAAGGGAGACTGTGTGTGACTAATGATCAAGCAAGAATGTGAAAAGGGAAGAACAAACAGGAAGAACTGGGAAAAGAAGGGGGATAACAGAACAAAGAAAGCAGAAAGTATTGAAGCAAAGAGGGTAGTCAGCAGTTTCAAAGGATTCTGAGAGGTCAAGAAAGATGAAATCCAAGGAAAGTTCACTGAATTTAATTTGAAGAAGTTGTTGGCAATTTTAGGAAATAGTGTTTCACTTTAATCTTTGGGTCAGAATATAGATTCAAAGGACCTAAGAGGAGAATGGGATAAGCAATCAGCAGCAGCAGGAAAGTAGGAGCAGAGAATGAGGTTTATAAAAGGAATAAATGGAGATGGGACTAGCAGGCAAGAGATTTGAGGATAAAGAACAATGTAAAACTAAGCTGATTAATTCTACCATCAAGATTTCAAAGAGCAGGGGCAGAGCCAAGATAGAAGAGTAGAAGCAGGGACCTGATTGAGATCGCCTCCCAAGTCCCTCAAAATACATGTAAAAATGACTCTAAACAAATTTTAGAGCAGCAGAAACCACAAATGACAGAGTGAAACAGATTTCCAGTCCAAGACAATCAGGAAGGCCAACAGGAAGGTTCTATTGCATTGGGCTCAGAGCACAGCACAGACCAGTGTGGGCCATACTGACACAGACTGGAGGGGAGCAGGCCTCAGGGCACTGAATCATTGGCAGTTGCAGCAGTTCCCAGACTTCTCAACCCACAAACACCAAAGACAGATTCAAAGGTCACTGGGAAAACTCTCTCACCTGAGTGAGGGAGGAACAAGGTCCGGCCACAGCCACAGCACCAGTCCCAGTGTAGCAGAAGACACTGCTTCAGTGGTGGCTGCTTCTGGAGCTTTTGGCCTCCAGACAGTAGGGGCATCGAGCAGCTGATCTGGATCACAGTCCTGGGTGGCAATCCTGGGGCTAGAAGGAGCATTGACATGGTGGAGCTGGTGGCAGCTGTGGAAAGGGAACTTTACTCACAGTTCCAGGGCATAAAAAAGTGATTGTGGTTGCTCACAGACTAGAGCGCAGGCCAGGAGAGGAGTAAATACCTCTCCTTTGATCATATCACTTTGGAGGAACTGAGAATTACAGCTCCCTAGGAATATCTCTGGAAATAGCTGCATAAAATCCCTGAAACTTGGGGCAGTACACCTTCCACTTAATAAAGAGCTCAAAAGTCAAGTAATTGGCTGGGGATGTGAGTAAAAAGGGGAAAAATAAGACTATAGAAGGTTACTTTCTTGGTGAAAAAGGTATGGTTTTATGTCCTTGGTGACAAGGAAGATGAAAGCATACAACTGGAGGAAGACAGCAAGGTCAAGGCTCCTATATCCAAAGCCTCCAAGAAAAATGTGAAATGGTCTCAGGTCTTGGAAGAGCTCAAAAAGGATTTTGAAAATCAAGTAAGAGAAGTAGAGGAAAAATTGGGAAGAGAAATGAGAGCAATGCAAGAGAATCATGGAAAACAAGTCAACAGCTTGCTAAAGGAGATCCAAAAAAATGTTGAATAAAACACCTTAAAAAATAAACAAACACAAATTGCAAAAGAGGTCCAAAAAGGCAATGAGTAGAAGAATGCCTTAAAAAGCAGAACTGGGTGGGTAGGAGAGAAGAGCCAAGATGCTGGAGTAAAAGTAGGAACTTATTTGAGTTCCCGCTCCAATCATTTCCAATACCTGTAAAAAGAAATGATTCTAAAACATTTTTAGAGTTACAGAACCCATAAAGTGACAGAGAAAAACAATTCTCTCACTGAAGACAGCGTGGCAGGCCAACAGGAAGGGTCTATCTCGCTGCACTGGGAGCCAAGTACAGTCCTGCATGAGCTGTGCTGGCCCAGACCAAGAGCAGCCCCAACCAGCAGCACAGACCAGCCAGAGCAGACTTCAGGAGAGCAAATCACTAGCAGCTGTGGTGGTTTCCAAACTTCTCAACCCATAAATGCCAAAGAGAAAGTAAAAGGTCAGTGGGGAACCCTGTTGATCCATGGTGAGAGTAGAGCACAGGCTAGCCCTTGCCCCCAAGATGAGAGGTGTCAGAGGCGCAGCAGCTGAAGCTGTGTGGCTGCCTCTGGAGTTCCTGGTCTGCAGATCACAGGGGGACCAAGCAACCATTCAGAGGGTAAACACTCTTGCTTTGACCTGCTTGGATCTGGATCACAGTCTTGGGTGGTGGTCCTGGGGTGAGAAATGCCAGTGTGCCAGAGCTTGTGGGATCTGTAGAAAAGGCACCCTCCTCATAGCTCTAGCAACTGCAAAAAACCCAGTAATTTGGGACATAGCTCTCTCCACTCTGGAAACAGAGTTCTACCATGACAAAGAGCTCAAAAGTCAAGTAATTGGTCAGCAAGATTAGCAAGCAGAGGAAGCACAATCATATGATAGAATCTTTTTTGGGGGACAAAAAGGATCAAAACATGGAACCAGAAGAAGACAGTAAAGTCAAAACTCCTGCATCAAAAGCTTCCAAGGAAAATATGAACTAGACACAGGCCATGGAGGAGCTCAAGAAGGATTTTGAAAGTCAAGTAAGAGAAGGAGAGGAAAAATTGGGAAAAGAAATGAGAATGATGCAAGAAAATAATGAAAAATGAGTCAACAGCTTGACTGAAGAAAATAACATCTTAAAAAAATAGACTAACTCAAATGGCAAAAGACGCCCAAAAAGCCAATGAGGAGAAGAATGGCTTAAAAGGCTGAACTGCCCAGATGGAAAAGGAATTTCAAAAACTCACCATTGCATAATTTTCCAGAAGTTTTTTTTTTAATTGTTATTTTTGGTTTAAAATTCTCTTCTTCTCTCCACCCCTGCCACAACCCACTGGAAGGAAAGAATGTGATACACATTATACATATGAAGTCTTGCAAACTAAATCTCCATATCCAAATTTAAATCTCGATAAACTCAATTTATTGAGAAAAGAGCAAAAAATAAAGAGGAAAAAAACCATATTTCAATCTACACTCAGAGACCATCAGTTCTCTCTTTGGAGTTGGGTAGCATTTTTATTATGAGTTCTTTGGAATTGAGGTGGATCATTGTATTTATCAAAGTTGCTAAGTCTTTCAAAGATGATTGTCATTATGATATTGCTGGTAGTGTATACAATGTTCTCCTAGTTCTGCTCACTTCACTTTGCATCAGTTCTTAGAAGTTTTCTAAGATTTTTCTGAAAATATCCCCTTCACCATTTCTCACAGCACAATAATATTCCATCACCATTATACATTATAAATTGTTCAGCCATTTCCCAATTGGTGGACCTCCTCTCGGTTTCCAATTCTTTGCCTTGGCTAATGCCTATCAACACCTTCTCTGTGATTTACAGACTTAGAGAGTAGTTTAGAGTACTGTGACTTGCCAGTCAGTATGTGTCAAAGGCAGGATTTGAACCCAGAGCTGCCTAACCCTGAGGCCAGCTCTTTATCATTACATTAGTGTAAACTTGAAGAGATCACAGGATCTGTTAAGTCATCCAGTCCAATTTGCTTTTTTTTACAAATGTGGGAAATTACTTCTGTGAGGGTGAAAATGACTTGCCAAGATCACACATGTAGTAGAGGGTTTTACAGAGACAAAGGGACTTAAGATAAATTTTGAGAGATGAATAAAATTTAAACAGGAAAATAAAATAGGTAAAGAAATATTTGGCAGCTGAAATAATGAGACTGAGCTGATTGGAGTAAACTTAAGAACAATTACTCTATCCACTGCTAAAAATGGTAGAATGCCATAGCTTTGTGACTAAATGGGGTGAAAGCATAATCACAATAGATCATTTGGTTCCACTTAATACTAAGTGAATTAAGCATTATGAGTAGGACTTTTGACCTTAAGAGAGCTTTTTGGAACACAAATAATAGTACATTTCAAATCTCTGGTTTCACTCCAAGAATACCTTGGTAGACTGCACTGAAATGATGTATTTTGAGTGTCCATTAGTTTGATATTAGCATTTAAAGGCAAACACCAGGAGTTCTTATAGTTGTTGGAAAGGAACTACTTCAATTATTCTGTCATATTTAGGACCACTCACTCAAATATAATTTTTCTTTTACTGGTACATGTTTTTTTTTCCCCTTAGTTTAAATAAAAGACCAACTTACACATTCACTCTTTAATACATTAAACTGAAAGTATAAAAATGTTGTTCAGTATATTGTGAAAACTTCTCACAATGTTATTTTATGTAAGCTTTATGGAATATAAGGCAATATACTGTATCTTTCAATACTTTTTAATGTTTTATTCATTTTGAACTTAAATACAAAAAGACCCCCCCCCCCAAAAAAAAGAGAAAAAAAAAGAACATTTCCACATACACAGCACAACATAAAGAGAGGATTCAGTATAAATCCATGGATTTCCATTTTAGACCATTTACTTTAAAAACAACAACTATGTTCTTACATATTTATGTATGTTTTACTACGGTGTTTTCAAAGCTACCTGACTTTTCTGTCCTTTTTTCTAAGTTTTCTTTTGTTCTATGCTGTGCACTTTTAATTTTTTTCTCCCTCCCTCCTCACCCCATCATAGAGAAGGCTACAAATAAACACACACACTCATACACACATGCACATATATACACATACATATATATGTGCTGTTTGTAAATATGTTAAATCATATTATATATATATGTACATATATATAAAATTTATTTATTTATCATTTCTTTCTCTAGACGTGGATAGCATCTTCCTTCATAGATCCTTTGTAGTTAGTTTGAGTATTTATGATTTATGATACTCAAGATGAATTAGTCATTTAAAGTTGTTCTAAGGATAATATTTCTGTTATTATGTACAATGTTTTCTTGGTGGTGGTCATTTCACTTTTCATTATTTCATGCAAGTATTTTCATGTTTTTTTTTTCCCTAAAGTCATTTCTTATTACACAAAAAGAGGCCATTTTTGGACTCATTTCTTACCTAGCCGTAATCACTGACTGGGTGTTACATCAGATAAACTGAGACCTGGGAAAGATCTTAGCTTAAAAAGATCAAGGTTACCCAGTGCATCTTGGGCCATCTCCAGTCATCCTGATCTACATCTTGCCATTGGACCCAGATGGCTTTAGAGGAAAGGGTGAGCCTGGTGACTTTGTGCAATCCCATCTCCCTTAAATCTAATTCACTTGCAAGTCAAAACGTCATCTTCCTGATGTCACTGGTCCTCTTTGAGAAAAGATAAACACCAATAACAACAACAACAGTCTTATAGCACAGTAGTATTCCATCATAATCATATATCGCAGTATTTTTAGTCATTCCTCCACTGATGCCCATCTGATAGGTGTGAGATGATAGCTCAAAGTTGTTTTAATTCACATTTCTCTAGTCAATAATGATTTAGACTAGAGCATTGTTTCATATGACTCAATACAGTTTTGATTTCTTCATCAAAAACTGCCTGTTCATATCATTTGATCATTTATCAATTAGAAAATGACTCATATTCTTTTAAATTTGACAAAGTTCTTTTTATATTTGAACAATGAGATCTTTGAGAGACTGTCTATAATTTGATCACCCACCCTCCACCCCCAGTTTTCTGTTTTCCTTCAAATCTTGGCTACATTGGTTTTATTTGTACACCTTTTAAAATTTAATGTAGTTGAAATTATCCATTTTATACCTCACAATACTTTCTATCTATTATTTATTCATAAATTGTTCTCCTATCCATGTCTGATAGGTAATATGTTCTGTGATCTAATTTTCTTGTGATATCTCTTTTTATATCTAGATCATGTCTCCATTTTGGCCTTGTCTTGGTAAATAGTTTAAGATATTTGTCTATGCCCAATTTCCACCAGACTGCTTTCCAGCTTTTTCAACAATTTTTTTTTTACCAAATAATGAATTCTTATATCTAAGATGTAAATCATTACATCTGTCAAAAACAGGATTATAATAATCATTTACTATTGTGTGTTGTGTATCTACTCTGTTTCTCTGATCTAGCTTTCTAGTTCTTAGCCAGTACCAGATAGTTTGGAAAATTACTTTTTGGAATTTGGAAATTTGGAAATTTGTAAAATTATATAAAGATCTGGTACTGCTAAGCCTCTTTCCTTTACATTTTTTTTCATTAGTTTCTTTGAAATTCTTTACCAATTGTCCTTCTGAAGAAATTTCATTATTTTTTCTAACTCAGTAAAAAAAATTGGTAATTTAATTGGGATAGCATTGAATAAATGGATTAAGTAAAATTGTTTTTATTATATTGGATTTGGATAAAATTGCTGTTTTTATTATATTGGCTTTTCCTACACAAATAACATTTCTCCAGTTATTTACATCTGACTTTATTTGTATAAAGAATGTTTTATCCTTATGTTCATGTAGTTCCTTGGTCTCTTATGGTGTGTGTATTTCCAAATATTTTATACTGTCTAGAGTTATTTTAAATGGAGCATCTCTTACTATCTCTTCTTGCAGGATTTTGTTGGTGGTAAAAATTATGATAATTTATGTGGGTCCATTTTATAGCCTACTACTTTGCTAAATTTATTATTTGGTTTAATTTGAAGCTAGGTGCTAAGTACCTCTTAGCTTAGCAATACAAAAGGATCTTCAAATTTCATTACTATTAAATTCTATTCCTCCAGGATCCTTGGCATTACAATCTCAATCCAAATGGCTGGGGATCCTGGAACAAATAGAAGCATTATACTTTGTAATCCTGCTGACTATGCCATAACATAAAGCCAAGCACAAGCAGCTTTCCAGAGGATGGCTACTGTGAAAAGCTTTCAAGGTTCTGATTACGTGGTATAGCAAACACTCTATTCAATAACAAATCAGAGCAAAACATTCACATAAAATCAAAATACAGCACTCACAATGTTACAACTTATCACATAAAATCAAAATACAGCATTCACAACAACTTATCACTAAAATGGCCACATAGTTTTCACCACAGTGGTCACATAGATTTGAACAATCAGTCATGTAGTAACTCAATCATTCAATCATCCCTAAGGAGGCTTGCCTCCTTAAGGGACACAAAATACAAAAGTCAAAGTTCTCCACTCATGAGGCACACTAAGTTACAATATCAGTCACTACTCAGCTCTCTCTTAAGGAGTAGTGTAAAATACACAGGCCATCCACCCCTCAGTCACAAATAAGTTACAATCTCAAGGTCATAAGTAAGTTACAACTTCAATCAGTCACTACTCAGTATCCACAGAGAGATCTCTTCCTCTTGACCCAAGGTGGGCTCTCAGATTCCCTGGATCCCCTTCTATGGTCCCAGCTGCTACCTGGATTCACCAAACTGTCACCTGGGTTCAAAGGCAGATAGCTCCCAGCTCTTTGTCCAGCTCTCCATGCAGTCCCTATTCCACACTGAAGCTCGCAGTGTCCAGTCCACCTTAAATACTTCACAGTCTCTGTTCCTGGGAAGTCAAGGCTTAACAAAGCCACAAACAGACAAAATACTGACACCACAGTCATGCTTCCTCAGTCTTATGCAGCTCCAACTGGCCCTTGGACTCAGCAGAGGCCTCAGCAGCTCCACCTGAGCCTCAGATTCAGTAGCTCCTCAGCAGTGACTCAATAGCTCCAGCTGGCCCTCTGAAGAAGCTCTGCCATTACAAGTTTCCAGGAAATTCTGAGTTTCCCAGCTAGTGTTTTTTCTTATATACAGTATTGCTCCTTCCTACTCAACCCCTTCCTATCACATCAGCATCTGGGGTTTCCTGTTCATCCCCTTCCTGTTACATCAGCAACAGGAGTTCATACCTTCCATTTCTTTAACAGAGGCTTAATTTAAAACTAAGTGCTAAGTACCTCTTAGCTTTCCAATACAAAAGGATCTTCAAATTTCATTACCATTAAACCTGTTCTAGGGTCCAGCTTGATATTAAGACTTATGACATACCACCATCCAATCAGTGTTCTCTGTACCATCAGAAAGATCCTCTTCCTCTTTGGGAACCTCATGGTAAAGGTTAAGCTAAAACTTTGCCCATTGGTAGGCTTCTTCTGAGTGTCTGCCTCTTCTTCCCTAAGGCTGGGTACAGATTCTCCCTCATCTTCATCCAGACACTCAGGATTAAGGGATCTCCTTTTTTTTTTTTCCAGGAAAAATCACATTCACCATAGTTATACAATTTTACTTCCCTCATGTCAAAGTACCTCTGGGCAATTCTGCTCCTAGGTTCTACAAACCCTTTCTGGGAAAGGATTTTCTTAATTTAGAGAAAAGGAGACCTGCCAATTGAGGAGGATCTTAGCAATTTTTGAGGGTGTATGGAGCACTATGAAGGGGCAGGGCATGTATGAATGCATAGGGGATGGAATAAAGAAGGGCTAGAGAAGGTCGACAGGGCCATATATAAAAGCAGTCTGTCCTTAGATAAATCTTCCTATTGACACACGTTTCCCATAACAGGCAAAAATTTCTGGTGAACCTGGTTAAAGGTGTCTCTCAAGTTTGAGAACTTGATAAGCCAATTGGTAGTAGAGAAGGCAGGTTGTTGGAGCTGGAAATAGAGGCCAGTCTGGCAAATTCACAAACTTCATAAAGGACATTAACACTCAGGGACCTAGTCAAGAACAATTTTGAATGTAACAGGTCCATTTAACAATAGAGGCTTCCTATCTCATAATTGGCCAACTCATATTATTGAACTCTAAATGAAGTTTGATGGTACAAGTGCACATCATTAATTCTCTAGGAGCTGGGATCTAGTAATGTAAGAAAGTGTTTTCTAATATTCTATGGTGAGTTGTTACTTTAGAGACCTTGCCCTTCTAGTAACTTATGGTCATTTGGTCTGACCCCACTTATATTGTCTCCAAAGACACCATTCAGACTGATCTTTATGGACAGAGACCTTTGAAACCAGGGGATCATAAAGTCATAAGGGTCAAGTAGGAGAGATGGTTGGATAATCTGTTCTATGTTATCTAAGACTGGAACCTGTTTTAGACATCATTTAAATGAAGTAGATTTGTAAGTGATTCAATAAATGAGGGCTATCATAATGGCCAAGTGGGAAATGTCAGTTCTCCAAAACCCAGAAAATCCAATAAATATCTGGACTTCTTTTTGAGATTATGGTAAATGCCAATAGTTTGTTCTGAACTGTATCTCAAATCATTGGAGTTCTTCCATTGAATTTATCCCCCAAATTTGATTAAGCACTTTGGACCTTGGCTTTTTTTTTCTAGCATTTATCTACCACCTTTTGTCCCTTGAATAAGCCATCTGACCTAGGACCTTATTACGTTTGGTGTATGGGGGTGTTTGGGAAGGACTAGCACTTCTGGTTTTCCGGGCTTCTCATCCACCTTTTGTTTGAGGTCCATGGTATTGTAATCATGCCAATAAATTATGTTAGCAAATACTGATGACTATTGATTCAGTTATCACAAAAAGAATGATCTACTGAGCACACTGGGAAGTAGACAAATGAGGCATAAAAGTTACATCAATCCTTGCAATTTCTGAATAGCCAGAGGCTAAAAAATCCCCCCAAACCGCAAAGGTCTCTTTTCTAGAAAATGAATCTATTTAGAAGACTTCACAGTGTTATGAGGGGGAAGCAGGGAGGTAAAAATATTCAAAGTCAAAGTTATAAAAGAACATCAACAAATAGGTTAAATAAAATAAGCTTCCAGGAAGGTAAGAGGGCGTATCAGTCAGAAAAAAAAAATGAAGTTCCTGTTGTTAAATCTAATGATTTAGACATATAAACTTCCTATCCCTGCTTGTAGACTAGGAGTCTGGATGTCAATCCTCTTTCCCTTCTCTAGATGGTGGACAAAAAATCCAGAAGGATAAAAAAGTCAAAAGGAAAAGAATAAAAAGCAAGATGTGGCTGCAAGTGTGATGAAGAAGCCTCAAAAGCATTGCAGTCAGAAACCATCCTGGCTCAAGGGGTGGGTAGATACTCACCATCTGCATGGTATTCCCAGTGAGCTATGTACAGGTAAAAAATGCTACAATGTAAACTGGGACAGAAAGTGGAAAAAAAAAAAAGAGTAGATGCCTGCTACTATCTTAAAATCAGTTAGTGATGATAAGAATGGAGGAACCCAAGTGGTAAAGATTCACAAAATGCTTGGGTATTATCCTACTTAGGATATTCCTAGAAAGCTTTTAAATCATGACAAAAAGGTATGTAAACCTAGACACCAAGAAGGAGAAATTTTTGACACAGAAAACGATTATACAAGATTACTGACCAGCATAAAACTGATCAGAAAACAATGGACTCTCAGATCCTGTCCCAAATCAAGAAAATTCCTCAGCTCTGTAGCTACCTGAATTCTGTATTCTCTCTCTCCAATAGAGCTTATCCTCACAAACAGGTGTTTTAAATGTCTTGCAAAGGGCTTATTAAAATATTTGGAATAGAAAATCAAAAGGTAACCTGCTTCAAAATCATGAAACCCATCAGAGAAGTTCACTGTTTACTATGCCAGGGACAAGTTGATACATATGCCCTATCCTTGCTGCTTAAAATACTTTACCATAAGGTAGCTTTGATAGCATCTATCCTCCTTGGCCATTATCCCCAATTCTCCACACAGGAATCTTGAACTCTGCTCCAGGAACCCCCCTGGATTCTGATATGTGAGCTTTCATTTTATTTTACCTCTATCCAGTCTTCTACCTCATTCCTAGCCATTTAAAACTCTTTCATACCCCTATTCTCACTATTACTTTTTCAGTTCCCCTATATTCATTTTCCCCCCTGCTAAATTGTAAACTCTTTGAGGGTAAAGATGGTGTGGTTTGTTGCATTTGTACCTGCACTTCTTATTAAAAGTGCTTTATCCATTGTCTGTCTGTCTATCTATCTATCTATCTATCATCCATCATCTATCTCTCTCAGTCATGGGGTTTTAGTCTGGCAAATGAGTGTTAACAAAACGCTTCATCTAATGCTGGAGCATACAGATTATGAGTGAGCTCAGCTTCTTTCCTCAGACTTGTAGTTTTCCTACTTCTCCTATTATTGGTGGTTTTGTTATCTGTAGTCAGTTAGTCAGTCAACTAGTGTTTATTAGGCACCTACTAGTTCTAAGTGCTGGGGATGCAAAGAAATAAAAAGAAAAAAAACAGTCCCTGCTCTCAAGAAATTCATAGGCTAACAGGGGAGACAACATACAAATAACTATGTATAAGTAAGAAAGAGGTTTGAGTAGTCTTAGAAGAAAAGCACTAAGACTAAAGAAGACTGGAAAGTCTTCTTGCAGAAGGTGAGACTTTATCTGAGACTTGAAAGAATTCAGGGTAGACCAAAGTCAGAGGAGGTTCCAAGAATGGGGAACAGTCAGTAAAAATGCTCAGAATCAGGTCAATTTGATTGTATCTTGTTCGTCAATATTTATATTTCTTATTATTGCCTTTCAGTTTTACTCACTACCACCCAAGACATCTGATGTTTAAAATCTTCTAATTTCTTTATTACCCTTGTCAGTAGTACTCTGAAAAAGTTCTTTTTTTTAATGCAATGATGTTTTAGCTTCTGATTCCACTTATCTCTTTGTTCTTTCTCATTACATATTTCTCTTTTTTGTATTCATAATGCATGAGTAATATTCATCTGTTCAAGCGGGGATGCTTTCACAAAGAATTTGTATTCATCACCATTTCTGGATTGCATTAATTGCTTGGTCATCTCTTGAGTTAAAAATTAAACTGAATTATCCACTTTTATAAAATGATCAAGAATCACAAATAAGCTCTATTTTCTCAGAAGAAACTGGTTTTCATACTTGACCTATTAATTTATAACTTCATCTTCCATCCATGCTGATTTCTTACTGAAGAGTTGTTGAATCATAAGATTCTCTAGATTTAAAAGCATCTTCTCCTCCTTTCTTTAATGTTATTGAGATATTGGCTGAATTCTGTCCCTCTTTCATAAATTCTTTCAAAGATAACCTTCTATTAGTAGTTCTCTCATATCCACCAAGATTGAATATGATAACTGTTAGCACAATTCCAAGCATTGCATGGCATGTAAAGTTCTTCAGCTTGATACTTTCAGTTATCTTGATTTCTCTTGATGTTTACCAAAGGTCAGGAATTTGAAGTTGACCAAAGGGCAGAACCTCTTCACTTATCAATTACTGCTCAGGAAAAAGAAAAGATGGTTAATATACCTTGGGTTTCCAGTACATTGGTCACAGGAGAGAACTATACAAATAAGATATGAAATGGAATTACTGTCTACCAAGGTTCTCCCTGTCATGTGGGTTAGACATTTGTTTTGTTTTTCTCCTCTTTAGGGTGACAAAGCTGTCACTAGGCCTTTATTGGGCCAAGCAGCTAAGCCTTCAGTAAGCAAGGAGCCCCTATTGATGTCTTACCTGATTGATATGATTTCCTGATTGCCTAATGGCATAAAAGACCTACCCCCCCTAGAGTTGAAGCTATTCAGACTTGTTGGACATCTTGAGGCTGTGGGTATTTTTTATCCTTCATTTTCGAAGAAAACCAATGACATCACAGGTTGATGTCTTAATTCATGTGTAAATTGGATTTAAGTGAGGCAAAGTTGAACAAAGTTGTCAGCCTCGCTCTCTCTTCCAGAGTCATTGAAGTCCAGTGGCAAAACAAAAGTCAGAATGCTTGGTGATGGTCCGATATGCAGTGACCTTGGTGTCTTTGATATCTGACCAAGCTCTAAGTGCCCCACAGTGCTTACTTCAGCTGCCTTTATGGCCGTTGGAAAAAACTGTTTTCATCCACCCGTTCCACCAGAGTAAGTCTTCACTTGCTTACGGTAGACAGCTACAACACCAAGAACTTTATCATTATTAGAGCAGTTAGAAGAAATATGCAAAAACATAGGGCATAGGAGTGAGTTGAATATGATGGAACTATTTCAAAAAATAAAATTAAGAGGTTGATAGAAGAGGTACACAAGGAAGAGCTTTCACAGTGAGGGGAAAGATGGATAGAGTGGGGCAGCAGTACTTCAACTTTACTTTCATTGGAATTGGCTCAAAGGGGAAATAACATACACACTCAGTGGAATATAGAAATCTGTCTTACTATAAAAGGAATTAGGAAGGGAAGATAATAAGTGTGAGGTAAGGGGGCACTGATAGAAGGGAGGGCAGATCAAGGGAGGCAATGGTCATAAACAAAACAGACTTTTGAGGAAAGGCTTGGTAAAAAGAGAGAAAGAAGATGAAAAGGGAAAACTAGAATGGAAGAAAAGACACAGCTTATGATGGTAACAGTAAATGTGAATGAGATGAACTCATCAATAAAATAGAAGTGATAGAAAAGTGGAGTTAAAAGAAGAGTCTAACAGTATGTTGTTTGAAAGAAACATTTAAAACAGAGAGACATACACGGAGTAAAGAATCTATTTCACTTTACCCAAAGTTAAAAAAAAAAAGCAGGGTACCAATCATGATACCAGACAAATAAAAAAGAAAAATAGATCTAATTAAAGAAGATAAGCAGGAAAACTACATTTTGCTAAAATATACCATAAGTAATGAAATAGAATCAATACCATTGATACTAAACATATATACACCAAATTGCATACCATCCAAATAAATTCTTGAACAAAAAGTTAAATGAGAAATGAGTTGCAGAAGGAAATAGATAGTAAAACTGTACTAGTTGAGGACTTCAACTTTCCCCTCTCAGAACTAGATAAATCTAACAAAAAAAAAAAGAAAGAAAGAATTTAAGGAGATGATTAGAAGCTTTAAAAAGTTAGATATGGAGAAAATTGAATGGGAATAGAAAGAATATACCTTCTCTCAGCTATACATGACATCTTCCCTCAAAACATGACCATTTGTAAGGGCATAAAAATCTCATAACCAAATGCAGAAAAGCAGAAATATTAAATATATCCTTTTCAGATCACAATGCAAATAAAAAGTTTGTTTAATAAAGGGTCATGGAAATATAGATTAAAAATTAATTGGAAACTAAATGATCTAATCCTGAATAACAAGTGGACCCCAGAACAAAGCATAGAAACAATGAATTTTATTTAAAAAAAGACAATAATGAGACAACACACCAAAATTTATGGGATGCAGCAAAAGCAGTACTTAGTGGAAATTTTATATCTCTAAATACTTACAACAATAAAATAGAAAAAGAACACACCAATGAATTTGGCATGCAACTTAAAGACTAGAAAAAACAATTTAGAAATCCCCAATTAAACACTAAATTAAAATTCCTGAAATTCAAAAGGACAGATTAGCAAAATGAAAAGTAAAATTGAAATAGTAGATAAAACTAGGAGATGATTTTTTGAGAAAAATCTACAAACTGATAAATGACTGGGCAATTTGATTTTTAGAAAAAGAAAGAAGAAAACCAAATTACTGTTATCAAAAATGAAAAGGGTGAATTCACCACCAATGAAGATAAAAATTAAAGCAATTATTAGAAACTATTTTGCCCATTGATATATCAATAAATCTAAAAATCTAAGTTAAATGGATGAATATTTACAAAAATATAAATTACTCACATTAATAGAAGAGGAAATAGAATATTTAAAAACCATATCTTAGAAAAAGAAGTTAAACAAGCCATAAATGAGTTCCCTAAGAAAAATCCCCCCAGGACTAGATGGATTCATAATTGAACTCTACCAAACATTTAAAGAACAATTAATTCCAGTACTGGAGGCAGTTAGATGGCTCAGTGAATAGAACACTGGATTGGAGTCTGGAAGACTTGAATTCAAATCTGATCTCAGATTAGCTACATGGTCCTGAGCAAGTCAATTCACCTCTGTTTGCCTTAATCCTCTCAAGAAGGAAATGGCAAACCACTTCGGTATCTTTGTCAAAAAAAAAACCAACAAAAAACCAGCAACAACAACAACAACAAAACAATCCAAAAACCCATAAACAACATTATTGTACTATGGTCCCCTGGGTCATGAAGAGTCGGATACAACTAAATGACTAAACAATAACAACAAATGACTGAAGTAATCTATCATTTGATAAGTACAGAGATTCAAACTTTTCCAACAAGAATTCACTATTTGATAAACACTTCTGGGAAAACTGGAAATCAGTTTGGCAGAAACTAGGTACAGATCCACATCTCACATTGTATGCCACAATTAAGACCAAAATAAGTACATGACTTAGATATAAAGAGTAATATCATAAGTAAATTAGAAGAGCATAGGATTTTTTACCCATCAGACCTATGGATAAGGAAAAAATTTATGACTAAACAAGAGACAGTGAGCATTATAGAACATAAAATGGATAATTTTGATTATATCAAATTAAAAAGTTTTTTGCACAAACAAAACTAATGCAACCAAGATTAGAAGGAAAGCAGGAAACTGAGAAAAAAATTATATCAAGTTTTTCTCGTAAAGGCCTCATATCTCAAATACATAGAGAATTGAGTTAAGTTTATAAGAATATGTCATTCCCCAATGAATAAATGATTAAAGGATATGAAAAGATAATTTTTAGACAAAAAAAATCAAAGCTATCTGCAGTCAAATGAAGAAATGCTCTAAATCACTATTGATTAGAGAAATGCAAATTAAAACAGCTTTCTTGTACCATCTCACACCTATCAGATTGGCTATTATGACAGAAAAGAAAAATTACAATGCTGGAGGGGATGTGGGAAAATTAGGACACTAATGCACTTTTGGTGTAGCTGTGAACTGATCCAAACATTTTGAAGAACAATTTGGAACCATGCTCAGAGGACTATACAACTGTGCATACCTTTTAACCCATCAATACCATTACTAGGTATGTGTCTTAAAGCTATCAAAGACAAAAGAAAAGGACATATATAGACAAAATATTTCTAGCAACTCTTTTTGTGGTGGCAAAGAATTGAAAACTGGGGGGCAATGACTAAACAAGCTGTAGTATATGATAGTGACAGAATACTATTGTGCTACAAGAAATAACAAGCAGGATGGTTTCAGAAAAATCTCGGGAGACTTATATGAACTCATACAAAGTGAAATGCACCAAACCAGAAGAACATTGTGTATAGTAACAGCAACTGTGAATGATTTAGCAATATAATGTTCCAAGAAAATTCTGAAGGACTTTTGATGAAAAATACTATCTACCTCCAGAGAAAGAACTTATAGAGCTTTAATGCAGATCAAAGAATTTTTCTGTGTGTGTGTGTGTGTGTGTGTGTGTGTGTGTATGTTTACCAGTGTTGTCTTTTGCAACATAACTGATATGGAAATATGTTTTGCACGACTGCATGTGTATAATCTATATCACATTTCTTACCTTCTCAAGAAGGGAAGAAGGAAGTAAAGTAGAAAATTTGAGACTCAATTTTTAAAAAAAAAAAGAATGTTAAAAATTATTTTTATATGTAACTGAGACAAAATAAAATAATTTTAAAATTATAATAAGGAAGTTTGGACAAGGGGGTTTTATGTGGAAAGGTAATGAATTCAATTTTGTACATGCCATCTTTAACATGTTTACAAAACATCTAGTGTGAGATGTCTAATAGGAATTGGAGGTAAACTATTGAAAGTCAGCAGAAAGCCTAGGACTGAATAAGTAGATGTGAGAATCACTAGCACAGAGATGATAATCAAATTCATGGGAGCTAAAGGGAGGAGAGAAGAAGACCCACAGTTAGTGGGAATGAACTAGATAAATACTCAGCAAAGAAGACTGAAGAGGAGCTGTCAGATAGGTAGGAGGAAAACCAAGAGAGCAGTGTCTGGAAAAACTAGAGAGAAGAGAATATCAAGGAGAAGAGGGTGATTGATAGTGCCAAAGGCTGCAGAAAGATCAAGAAGGAGGCAGAATGAGAAAAGGCCATTGGATCTGTCAATTAAAAGATCATAGGTCATTGTGGAGATAGTAGTTTTGGTTTCTTTTTTTTTTTTTTTTTTTTTTTTTTACTTTTTTTGGAGGGGGAAGGTAGGGCAATTAGGGTTAAGTGACTTGCCCAAAGTCACATGGCTAGTAAGTGTTAAGTGTGGGAGGCCAGATTTAAACTCAGGTCCTCTTGACTCCAGGGCCCATGCTCTGTTTACTGCATTGGTTGCATTTTGAGGTCCAAAGTCAGACTAAAAATAAGAGGAGAGTTAGAGGAGAGGAAATGGAGGCTCCTATTACAATGTTCTCAACAAGTTTAGCCACAGAATATAAGAGAAATATAGGACAGTAGCTAATGGGGATATAAAGATCAAGTGAGGGTTTTTTGCAGACAGTGTGAGATACACTCATGTTGGTAGACAGCAGGAAAGCAGCCAATAAGTAGGAAGAGATGGAAAGATAAGTGAAAGAGTGAGGGTGACAGAGGGGACAAACTGCTGGAGGATAGAATAAGTTCACTTGTGCATGAAGAGGGGTTTTCTTTGGCAAGGAGAAAGTCCCTCTCTTTATTAGAGTTAAAGTAGGAGACAGTGGCAGAAGACTTCTGAGTAATACGAGATGAATTCTTGCTGTTTGTCCTTCATTTTTGAAGAGGACCGATGACATCACAGGGGATGTTTTCATTGTGTGTGAATTGGATTTAAGTGAGACAGAATTGTGTGAAGAGATCAACCTTACTTCCTCATCCTAAATCATTGAAGTCCAGAGGCAGGATAAAAGTCAAGATTTCTGGCAATGACCCAGGATGCAGTAGAAAGTGTCTTTGGACCCATATGTACCAACATAATTATAGAAACTCTCTTTGTGGTGACAAAGAATTGGAAATCAAGGGGATATCCATCAATTGGGGAATGGCCAAACAAGTTGTGGTATATGAATGTAATGGAATACTATTGTGCTATAAGAAATGGGGAGGAGACGGTCTTCATATTCACCTGGAGAGGCTTATACAAACTGATGCTAAGTGAGAAGAGCAGAACCAGG
>CM053591.1:3940857-3956849 GCA_028646515.1 Pseudochirops corinnae | reverse complement strand
CACATCGTATGTGTGAAGACCAACTTTGATAAACTGGACTCTTCTCAGCAATGCACAATTATAAGACAATTTTACAAGTCTCAGGATGGAAGGAGATGTCGACATTCAGAGAAAGATCTAGAAAGAACAGAGTTTAAATGGAGATTGAAGCAATGTACGTGTTCTTTTCCATGTTTGGTTTTGTTTCTTTTTTCCATTGTTCATTCCATTGGTTACAACCCTTCTATAGAACCAGACTAAAGTCCAGTGTGAAAGTATTTGCAGATCCTATACTTGATTGCATGCCACCATGGGCGGGAGGGGCGAGAGGGAAGGGAGAAAATTTGAAACTCGAGGGATTGTGGAACTGAATCTTGTAAATGAAAAGTAAATAAACAAATCAATTTAAAAAAAAAAAGAAATGAGGAGCAGACAGACTTCAGAAAAACCTAAAAAAGACTTATGTAAACTGATGCTGAGTGAGGGGAGCAGAACCAGAACATTGTATACAATTACAGACACATTGTATCTGTGATGACTAACTTTGACAGACTGGGCTCTTCTCAGCAATAAAAGGTTATAAGACAGCTCCAAAAGACTCATGATGGAAAAGGCTATCCACATCCAGAGAAAAATTCTTTCTCTGAATCTGAATGCGGATTGGAAGCAAACTACTTGCTCTCTCTCTTTTTTGTTTTGTTTTGTTTCTTCTTTCTTGTTCATTCCATTCATTATAGTTCTTCTTTACAACTTGTCTAATGTTTAATATTAAGATATATGTAGAACCTATATCAGATTGCATGCTGCCATGGAAGGGGAAGAGGAGAAGAGAGGATGGGGGAGAAAATTTGGAATTCAAAAACCTGTGGAACTGAATGTTGTAAACTCAAAGTAAATAAATTAAAAATAAATAAAAATAAATATCCCAAACCATTCCCCCCCTGAAAAAAAAAAGGTATCTGATGCCTGACCAAGCCCTAGGGGCTCCATGGTGCCTGCTTCAACTACCTTCATGGACATTGGAAAAAATTGTTCTCATTTGACCATTCTACTGGGGAAAGTCTTCCCATGCTCAGGGTGGACTTCCCTCATGCATCACAAAAAGTGATATTCTGAAAGCATAATCAAACAACTAATGTTTATTGAGCGTGTGCTCTGGGACAGGCAGTTTGGATACAAAGAAAGGCCAGAACTAACCAGGGCCTGCTCCCAGGGAACTAAGATTCTAGTAATAAGCAAGGGAATGAAGATGAGTAGAAGGGGAGAAGAGGGAGCTATCAGTAGATGGCCCAATTTTTTCAGTAAAATATGAAGCAAAGTCCTCAGCTGAGAGAAAGGAGAGAATGCAAGCCAGGAATATTGTAGGAAAAGCCACTGTAGTGAATGGGATAATGAGCTAATAAGGAATGTGTAGAAGGATTGCTTAGCAGCAATGAAGGTGCAGTTGAGATCATGTAACAAATTTGGAGTGGACTGAATCAAAGTGTTTGCATAATTTTCTCTTCCTTTTAGCCACACTTGGGTAGAATCAAGGGCAGTGAATGGTGGGAATGGTCTTACACTGAGGGTTGGCAGGATATAATTGACAATATAATAAGCACTCAAGGGAAGATGACAGTGTAGATTTGAACTGATTCACCAAGGGGTCAAGATGAGGAAAGGAGGAGAGTGTGGTTAGTACAGGGGTGATGGCCTGGTGTAGAACTGAGGGGATCATGGATTGGAGGCCATGATGTAGATGAAGAGCAGGGTTTGGTATCAGAAGAGAGAGGGACAGGTAGAAAGCCAATAGATTATGCCCAGCCAAGGGAATTTCTGAGTTCATGTACATTTATGGTTGAGCCTAGAAACTATTGTTTCTAGAGTCACTAGAACTTCTTAAGCAGGAAATTACATAATCAACCTTTTACTTGAGGAATACCACACTGAGAGTTGTGTAGATTGAAGAGGGGAGAAATTTGAGAATGGCAGCTCAGTTAAGAAACGATTGCAATAGTCCAGGCAAGAGGGGATGCTGAGCTAACTTGAGTGGTGGTTCTCTGAGGGTGTGAGTTTGTTCTTTTTAGAATCAGTGGTGTCTTATATGCAATAGTTGCTCAAGAAAAATTTACCTGAGAGATTGAAACTTAATGGCCTACAGTGTGACAAGTAGGAAAGCACATTAGAAGAGCTGAAATACAATAGCTCTCTATGACATTTTGAAACAGACACTTCTTAATATTGTGTTTGGAGTGTCCACTTTATATTTAGTTAACCTTCTCTAAACTAACAAATTATAAATATAAATAATATATAAATATTCCTTGACAAACTGACTCAGTAGCTTAAAAACATTTCTATGTTTACTATTCCTAGGATCACGTACTTTGAATTGATGCCCTGAAGAAGTTGTGACTTTCCCAGGATCACATTGACAGTAAGTGACAAAACGAAGATTCAAGCACCACCCCCTCAGATTAAAATCCAGAATCCTTTTTATTTCATTCTTCTTATTCCAAAGGATATTTTTCTGTTAGCACTTGATTTTTGTGTGCTAATATAATTAATTGATTTAGAATTCATATGGATACTACATGCATTTTTGTAGGCATTTCACTATCATTTAATAATATTTAAATATTTAATTTTAAAATAAAATTTAAAATACATAATATTATAAAATAAATAAAATGCTTAATATTTAAAATTAATCATCTAAAAAGCACATAAAGTTTTTCTGATCTTCTCCCCCAAACACATAATCATCATCAGACCTCAAGTGGAAGTTCGTAGGGCTTACCACTCCCAGAAATAGTTTTATTATTTTAATCTGAAATTTGAATAACTTTTAATGAGTTCTAAAATCCTTCACAGATAAACCACAAACCCTGATGGAAGCTTTCATCACTTCATGACTGTCTTATTACAACAGCCTCATCCCCCTTTCTCCATTCCAATCCAGCCTACACTCAGATGTCAAACTGATCCTCCTAAAACATGTCAGTCCCCTAGTCAGTAAACTCCATTGACTCCCTCCTGTCTTCCAGATCAAATAAAAATTCTCTGTTTGGACTATAGTCCTCCTGGCCTCACCCTACCTTTCTAATTTTCTTATATGTCACACCCAGCAGTGTCGGTCTCTTTTTTGTTCCTTACACATAAGACACTTGGTTTCCCCAACTCCAAGCCTTTAACTGGTTGTCTTCCACTCCTGAGACACTTCCCCCCTTCATCTTTGTCTGCTAACTTCCCAGGCTTCCCTCAACTAAAGTCCCATTATCTATAAGAATTCTGTCCAGTCCTCCTTAGCCTTAGTGCCTTCTCTTTGAAGTATCTCCAGTTCTCCTTTGTATATACCCTGATTGTATATATGTGATTTTATCATGTCACCTCCCCTGTTATACTGTGGGCTCCTTAAGAGAAGGGACTTTCTCCCCTTTTTCTTTTAATCTTCAGTGCTTAGCAGAGTGCCTGGCACATAAGTGGTTAAAAAACAGTTGTGATTGTAGACTACATAGCCAGGACCAGAAAAGCACTGAATAATTCATGAAACTAAAACGGCAAAGGAAACTGAAGACAACATTTTAGGAGATTGTGATTTTGTCATCCTGTCAAGAAATATATATATTAATTTCCTACTGTAATCACTGGGGATTACAAAAGACAGAACCTGGACTCTAGGAGATCACAGTCTAATGAGATAAAGAAATACAAACACCTGAACAAGCTTTATAGAGGATAAATAAAAAAAGGCATCAAGAGAGGGAAGGGATTACGAGGATTTGGGCAAGGCTTTTTGCAGGAGGTAGAATTTTGCCTGGGAAGCCAGGAGGCAGAGATGAAAAGGGAGAGAGCATTCCATGGGTGAGGGACGGCCAGTGGAAATGCTTAGTCAGAGATGGAATATCTTATTTGAGGAACAGTGAGGAAGTAAAAATTACTAGAGCAAAGAGGATGTGTGTGTTTGGGGCAGGGGGGCATTAGGGTGTGTAGAGTGTAAAAGGAATGGAAAGCTCAATGAGGTTAGGTTATTCAGAACTTTGAATGCTAAAGGATTTTATATTTGATCCTGAAAGTAATAGGGGAAGACTGAAGTTTATTGAATTGGAGTGAGGGTGGGGTGACATAATCCAACATGCTCTTTTCTACTTCTTCTTGTGTGTGTGTGTGCGTGTGTGTGTGTGTGTGTGTGCACGCACGCTCTCAACCTAGGGCTTGTGACTGCTCCTCACCTTGGAATGCTACCCCTAGATATAGGTTCTTTCTTTATTCCATCATGCATCTATACCTTGGAATTGGGTGGTGAACAGCAGGGATGCCATTTGGTACCTGTTCCTTTACCTTGCAAAAGGTCAGACCCCTCTGTCTAGATATGGCATCTTTAATTTGCACCCTGATTTTTGCTTGGTAAACCTCTCTGTTTTTTTCCTTATGCCAATCTGGGCTACTTGTAATTTTTTCCCTAGATCTAGGTAGGAGGGAATGTGGTGGAGAGAAACTCACTATACTTCTTCCTGCTACTCAGTCATCTTGGCTATTACTACTCAATGGAGTTTTGAGTCTACAGTGATGTTTCCCACAGTAGTATTAATTAAGGAAGAAGTGAAAGGAACCATGAATATCTTCTTTCTTAATCTTGCCTTTGTCATATTTTTAAAAAAAATCAACGTTGTACCCAGTAACAGCCACATTGTGTGATGACCAACTTTGATGAACTTAGCTCTTCTCAGCAATGCAAGGACCTAAGACAACTCTGAGAGGCTCATGATGGAAAATGCTATTGACATCCAGAGAAAGAACTACAGAGTCTGAATGAAAATCAAAGCATACTATTTGCTCTCTTTCCTTTTTGTTTCGTTTCTTCTTTCTAGTGATTCATTCCATTGGTTCTAATTCTTCTTTACAGCATGACTAATGTGATAATATGTTTAATATGAATGTATATGTAGGGCCTATATAGCCATCTTGGGGAGGGGGAAGAGGAGGGAGGTGGCACCCTTTTATCACACTCAGTGTCTCACTGACTTCAAATTTAACTTGTATCTTAATTAATGACTCTTGTCTAAGATATCTGAAAGGATGTAGTAGAAGTTCTCAGTGCACAATATGCTTCAAATAATTCATCTAATATTGGAATTGATCCAATTAATTAATTTGAAAGTTCCTTCTGCTCCTAGATCCCCCTTCCTCTTTGAGAATTTCCTCATGTCTTGATTAATTTTGTTTTTCTGAGACTGGGTTATTTAAATTCTCTACTTCTTGTTCTATTAATCTCTCTTATTTTTTGTAAAAGTCTATCCATTTCATCTATATTGGCATATAATTGGGCAAATTGGTTTCTAATAATTTTCTTTATTTCCTCTTCACTTACGGTAAATCCTCCATTTTTACTTTTAATATTGACAATTAGGTTTTCTTTTGATTTTCAAAACATATTTACTTTTCTGAATTTACCTGAAAAATGAACAACTCTGCTCTAGGCCCTAATTTTAAGATCAAATAAGTCTTTGTTTCAAATTCAACTTATTTCTTCTAAAATAGCTTATAAATAAAAAATTTAATTACTTGGTCTTTCCTTGGTCGTTATATTTGTCTTTTTGTGTTTCTCTTGTATTTATAAGTTCAAAATTCCGCTCATCTGCCTAATTTTCAGGAGTGACTATGATAAATCATTTTGCCGAAAGTCAATCTTTTCACTGATGATTAGGTTCTACTTCATAGGTTATTTAATTTCTAAGTTCTTTCCCCTCTGGTCAGTTCCACATATAGCACTCTGCTCTGGTGTTGCAATCTCTGTTCTCATTGTTCCCCTTTTCATTTCATAGACTGGACAGCATCAATGTCTACTGCCTTTTATGGGATAAAGAAATGGAGGCCTAGTTACTGTCAGGGAGTACCAGGTAGGAATCCCTACTGTTGAGTTCTAAAGCACAAATCTATAAGATTGCCTGAGCTCTCTACCCCCAGCATGCAAAATGGGCAGAAAGATGGAGACCTTTTCATTTCTAGGATTTTTCCAATTCCATAAATCTATCTTTAAAATTCAGATACCACTGGAACAGACCTATTACATTACTAAGGATTAGTTGAGATCATAAATAGGACAAAAAAATAGGAATGTACATGGAGTAGTGTCAGAAAGACTAACAAGAAAGGACAATTTGGATTATTTCCCAATTTTGCCTGCCTTCTGAAGTATGAGTATGGGTTAATTGCATGGATAAAAAAACAGGAAAACTTATCTGGACAACCATAGGTATTAAATGCTAGAAAAATTCGCTGCTAAGGTTATATTAGTACTGTAGCTTGTAGAATTCAGACCTTTGAGATCTTTTCCTGGTCCCTTTATATAGGAATAAAGTGAGGGCCAGAGCAGAGAGGAGGTAATCACACAAGAAGTAATCAGACAAGAAGTACTGAGATTCAAACATGGACATGAGGAATTCTGAGACTCTATCAAGGGCAAAGGGCAAAAAAAAAATCCAAAATCTAAGTGTCCACCTAACTTAAAGTTGGAGTACATAATATTTTAATTCTCTGATGTCATATCTTGAGGCTTTTGCCTTATATGGTATTTTTGTATTCTTAAATTTTTTGTGAACTCAGCTTAGGTACTCTATATATGACATGTGATTACTTTTTCTGAGTTCTGTGTGTATATTAAATTTGCAGAAAACTACTATTCCACCATCTTGTCGATCACATCAAAACTTCCTACAAAGTAGAGCTGTGTTACAGTGGAATAAGCTGTGTGGGGAAGTAGTGGCTTCCCCTGCTCTTTGGATTTTCAGGCAAAGGTAGGATGATCACTTATTAGTGATATTATCTAGAGCAGTGATGTCAAACTCAAATAGAAACAGACCGTTAAACTATAAATAAGGAAACTTGTGGACTGCGAATTAACTTAGGAAATCACAAATTACATTATGAAAAAACAATAAACAAGCCATTAATTATTTTTATTAAAAAAGGAAAGAAGAAAACCAAAAACCAGTATCAAAAATGAAAGCAGTGAATTCAACACCAATAAAGGAATTAAACAGTCATTAGAAACTATTTTGCCCTATGATATGGCAATAAATTTGACAATCTAAATGAAATGGATGAATATCTACAAAAATATAAATTACCCAGATTAAGAGAAGAAGAAATAGAATATTTAAATAACCCAATCTTAAAGAAATCGAACATGTCATCAAGGAACTTCCTAAGAAAAAATCCCCAGGGTCAGATGAACTCACAAGCAAATTCTTTCAGACGTTTAAAGAACAATTAATCCCAATACTATATAAACTATTTGGGAAAATAGGTGAGGAAGGGATCCTAGTAAATTACTATTTTGACACAAATCTGGTGCTGAAACCTAAACCGGGAACAGCCAAAGCAGGGAAAGAAAATTATAGACCAATCTCCCTAATGAATATTAATACAAAATTTTTAAATAGAATATTAACAAGGAGATAACAGCATTATATCAGTAAGATCGTACATTATGACCAGGTGGAATTGATACTGGGAAGGCAGGGCTTGCTTAATATTAGGAAAATTTCTGCATAATTCACTATATCGATAAAAAAAATAGCAGAAATCATATGATTATCTCAATAGATGCAGAAAAAGCTTTTGAAAATACTATACTCATTCCTATTAAAAACACCAAAGAGCATAGGAATAAAGGGAGCTTCCCTTAAAATGATAAGTAATATTTATCTAAAACCATCAACAAGTATTATCTGTAATGGGGATAAATTAGAAGCCTTTCCAATAAGATCAGGGGTGAAATAAGGCCACCCATTATCACCTCTATTATTTAATATTGTACTAGAAATGTTAGGTATAGCAATAAGAAGAAAAAGAAATTGAGAGAATTAGAATAGGCAGTGAAGAAATAATATTATCACTCTTTGCAGATGATAAAATGTTATGCCTAGAGAATCCTAGAAAGTCAATGAAAAAACTACTCAAAATAATTAACAACTTTAGCAAAGTTGCAGAATACAAAATAAGCTCACATAAATCGCCAGCATTTCTATATATTACCAACCAAGTCCAGCAGCAAGAGATAAAAGAGAAATTCCATTTAAAATAGCTGTAGGCAATGTAAAATATTTGCGACTTTACCTGCCAAGACAAACCCAGGAATCATACAACACAATTATGAAAGACTTTTCACACAAATAAAGCCAGATCTAAACATTTGGAAAAAATATTAATTACTCATGGGTAAGCAGAGTTAATATAATAGAAATGACAATTCCATCCAGATTAATCTACTTATTCAGTGCCATACTAATCAAACTAACAAAATTTTTTGTATAGCACTAGAAAAAATAGTAACAAAATTCATCTGGAAGAACAAGCGCTCAAAGATTCCAAGGGAGTCAAATGAAAAAAAATGTGAAGGAAGGTTATGTTAAATGTACTAGCCATCAAACTGCATTATACAATGTTAATTATCAAAACAACCTGTTACTGGCTAAAAGAATCAAGTAGTTGATTTTGTGGAATATTTCCAGTTCACATTAAACTATAGTAAATGACCATAGTAACCTAGCAATCATAGTGTATGATAAACCCTAAATTCAAGTTTTTGGAGCAAAAACTAATTATTTAACAAAAAGTACTGGCAAAACTGGAAGACGATATGGCAGAAAACAGGTATACACCAACATCTTGGTTATCATTTACTGTCACAAGTTGAAACACATCACAAACAATGAAGAAATGATCCACAAAATTCTCAAGCTAAATGCTATAGCATATGTAGAATGCTTTACAAGTCTTAAAACCTGGAAAGATTTGCATGAACTGATGCAAAGTGAAGGAAGTAGAGTTAGGAGAATGTTGTATACAGTAACAACAATATCATATGACAAAGAACTGTGAATGACTCAGTTAATCTTAGCAATACAATGATATAAGAAAAATCTCGAAGGACTCATGATGAAGCATACTATCCACCCACAGAGAAAGAACTGATACTGTCTGAATACAGACTGAAGCATACCATTTTCTCTTGCTCTTTCTTCTGTAAAAATTTGTCCTTTTGTACAAAACGATTAACATGGAAATGTTTTACATGTTTACACATGTAATTGCTTACCATCCCAGACAGGGGAGAAGGGAGAGAGGAAAGGATAAAATTTGGAACTCAAAAAAAAATTTTGTTTGCTTGTTTTTGAGGGGGTGGGGTTGGACATGTTATAGAATTTTTCCCATAACATATAAAGAAAGCTTTCAAATTCATTTTTTGTAAGATTTTGAGTTGAAAATTTTTCACACTCCCTCTCTTACCTTCCCCCTCCCGAATATAGAAAGAGAACTGATATAGGTTATACATGTACAATCATTTTAAACATTTCCACAGTAGTCATGTTATGAAAGAAGAATCAGAACAAAAGGGAAAACCCATGAGAAAAAAAAGATAAACAAAAGTGAAAATAGTCTGCTTTGATCTGCATTCAGACTCCATAGTTCTTTCTCTGGATATAGATAACATTTTCTGTGATGAATTGGAACTGTCTTGTATCATTGTCTTGCTGAGAAGAGTTAATTCTATCATAGCTGATCATCTCACAATATTACTCTTACTGTGTACAATGTTCTCCTGGTCCTGCTCACTTCATGCAGCATCAGTGCATGTAAGTCTTCCCAGGTTTTTCTGAAATCCCCCAGTTCATCATTACAGTACAATAGTATGCCACTGCATTTCTATATCACACCTTGTGCAGTCATTCTCCAATTGATGGGCATTCCAATTCTTTGCCACCACAAAAAGAGCTGCTATAAATACTAATGTACATGTGGGTCTTTCCCCTTTTTTACAATCTCTTTGGAATACAGACTTGGTAGTAGTATTGCTGGATTATAAGTTATGCAGTTTTATAGTAGTAATTCAAAAATTTAAAAATGTTGAAAAATTGTATTAATATATAATTAGGGGAAAATAAACTATAAAATTTAAAAACTATTGTTGTTACTGTTGTCCTACAAACCAAGCGGAGTAATAGTACCCAATATAATTCATGTTTTATTAATTTGATAGTAAAGAAAAAACCAAAACTTTCCATTTTCTCTTCATTAGCAGAGATAAGTGCTAAATATTAGGATCTGTATAACTCTGACCCTTACGGGTCTAATTAATGTTTCATGCAACAGAGGAAGGAAAGAAGGAGAATATCTTAAAGAAAGAAATGTATGATACCGAAAATTAGCAAAGTATTTCTACGACTTCTGGGCTTTTGCCTTTTCTCCCTCCGCCTTTTCCATTTTACATCCCATCTCCAAAACTCAATATCTTTGCTTTCAGATTTTAATCTTCATCTCATCATTTGTGCAATTCCTTTAGGTCTTCTATTTTAAGCTCTAACTCTCTGGGGTTCACATTACATTAGTCTTGTATTTCTGAATATTAACTCCCCAATAAAGAAGTATTGGCTGTTGTTTTTACCTGATAAGCTATGCTTTTCTTCAGCACTCTGAAGGATTTTGAGCAAATTGTATTGGTTTATCACTACCGAAAACAAAGGGCAAGCACACTTCCCAAATTTGGGCTTTGGTGAATGGTTTCTTTCAGTAGAGCCATTTCAAAAGACTGAGCATTCAAAATGCATAGCACACATCTAGCTGTCCATTTTGCTAAATAGGGGTTAATTATCTACATTTCCATTGCCAGGAATGGGAGGGAAAGTTGTCTGTTACTGTTTTCTTTGCCCTCCTCTCTATTCCCCCCCACCTGAAAATATGCAATGCTGAAGCTGGAATATGAATGTTTTAAAGTAACAACAAATGCTTGCAATTCTTCCAAGGCAGTGGTTCCAGGCATGTCCATTACTGGCAATGAATTTCATACAGGGAATTTTTATCTCCTGGTGCCAAGGAGTTAATTAAGCTCTCTCACAGTTGCAGAACCTTTAAGAAAGAAATTTTTATTGATTTATTTTGGTGGGGCAATTCAAGGCTTTTTCTTACTTTCTCAGCAAATCATTCCATTTCTTCCATGTAAAATTTTATGTTCACACCCATCCTTCCCACTATGGATCATATTTCAGAAACAAATTAGAGAACTGAGTCTAGAAAGAAGGCCTATTCTGTGCCCATTTTTACTTCCACATTTCCTACAGAAAAATAGCACAGGCCAGAGGTAAGCCATATCCTATAATGTCACTGAATTCAGTTATGATCTTCCCAGCTGCTTTGTTTGAGTTTGTAAATGGAAGGAAGAATAAATAAGTTTAATTATAAATGGTTAACAGAATTGTCTGACTGGCGCTCTAACAGAGAACGCTTAAATAGTCAGATAAAAAATTAAAACCAATTCATCAAAGTGGTCAAACCCTTGCAATTTGGAACACTCTAGGCCTACTTAAAATGCAGTGGTCACTAATTTATTCTCTTTTCAGTTGCATTTTATCAATGTTCAGTACAATTTACAGCTTAGTCTTAATTTTGCAATAATTTTTTGTAGCAAAATAGGGGACTTTTACATTGAATAAAAAGTGCTGGCTTTCATTTTAAGAGTCCTTTAGTGTATCAGATCCAGTAAGAAAGAAAAAGACAGTTCCTTGAATATAAATTGAAATAAAATTTTAATCTTATTTCATATTTTCACCCAGAGGATAAGAGGGGTCTTTTGTGAACAATAAATACCAGTGTATAATTTTCAAGAGTGGGAATTCTGCTTGTTTTGTTTTTATCTGGACCTATAATTTTACCTGTTTAGGGAGCTGCCTGGTAAAGAAATTCCCTCCACAAATGCAGATCAGCAACTCATCTACAAATTTTAATCTTAGAGCACTGCTGGCAGTACTAAGAGATCTTTTGCCCGTAGTTACACAACTGGTATAGGTGAGAAGTGGGATTTGAACTCAGGTCTTCCAGACTCCAAAGATTTCCCTTGTTAATATCAATAATTTTTAACACTATGCCCTGTACTATACTTGACCATGCAACTTTAAAGCATAAAGATTAGACATACTGTCTTCCCTAAAGAATTGCATCACTTGTGAGTGGAACAAAACAAAAACCTTCACTAACATGAGGACTAATAAAATGAATTTAACATTAGTTAAAAATCAGTTGGCTGATTTTTTTTTTTTTGAGAATGTAAATCTTCTTGTCTGGTCCTAAATAAGATAACTAAACCTCCTAGAAGAAATAGACTTAATCTGACACTGTTAGATTATGCTGGATCATTATTAATCGTTTTAGTCTTGTGTTCTTGAATTTTTTGGTACCAAAATTGTGCCTGGTTTTCTGAGACAAATAATTTCACAGGGTGGGGTCTTCAAAGAACAGTCAGTATAAAATGTTATTTAAAGTTCATTCAGCCAAATTTCCAATTAATAAGTTGCCAATTGGGCAAAAGTAAATTCATGGTGGGAAACTTCAATAAGTTTTCATGGGTTGAAGCTCAGCATACGTGAATTCCCATTTTTCATGAGCCAAAAAAGGTAAGGTGGAAAAATACACATGCCTAAGAGCAGTGGTTCTCAACCTTCCTAATGCTGCGACCCTTTAATACTTGTATGTGGGCGTAAATGCATGTGGGCGGACCTGCCTGGAGACAGAGAGAGGAGCGGTGTCTGGGTTCCTAAGACCAACCCAAAGGGGTTGTGACCCACAGATTGAGAACTGCTGCCTTACAGCCATGTGGTTGTCTCTAAGTCGATACTTTTTTGATGAACCTGGGGAAATTGTGAGCCAGAGATCAAGCAGACTTGGTGACTACTCAGTTACTGGTTTACACAGAAGCACAGATCTTGGAGTTGGAAGGGCCCTCAGCGGCCATCCAATCCAATCCATGCCTGAACAAGAATCTTCTCCACAACACGCCCATTCAGCTTTTGCTTAACGGGAAACAGAAGTTAATATGTAGTGGTAATAGCTGGCGTTTTCTTTATAATTTCTGCATCCCTTTCACCACACCTGTCTTATACACGATGAAACTACAACCCAATGGGCTGAAGTAACTCGCTTATTTATGACACGGTGAATAACTCAGAGCGCTGAAATTAGAGCACAGGTCTTTCTGTCTCCCAATCTGGTGTTCTTTCTCCTCCATGTAACTGCCACCAGAGAGGCTGATTTAGAATCTTACATACACAGAAACATGGCATCAGTCTTGGAAGAAGAGGAGACACGGCTGACAGAGGCCTCAACCCCAAAAGATGGGCTAGGTAGACTCCTCTGGGTCTTGGCAGCCTACTCCTAGAGAAGAATGCTTTTAAATTATATACCAGATGAGTAAAAAAAAGAGACAAGCTCTTTCATAGGCATCTGAGGCCTCATAGCTCATAGTCTACAACAAAAAATAATGTAGTTTAATATTTCTTAGGTACTTCCTGAGTCATTAAAAAAAGAAATGAACAAAAATGCATTTAGGAACTAATTCTGTCAAAATCCTGACACAGGGTTTCACAATAAAAGATTAGATCATTATTTACACTTTCCAAGTGAACCATTTCAAATAGTAAAATGATATCAATCCAGAGACTGACGTCTTATTGTTGTTAAGCACTGACCCAGGCTCTCAGATGTTATGCCAGCTGAGCACAAGCTCTGGGAATCCTTAGCACGCTGGAAAAGGTTTCAGTAATAATTCCAGGCCTGTGATGCATCTGCGTCTTCTGGGTACCAGCTTCGTTGAGCTGGAGAGACTTATGAATAGACTGATCACATCAGCTCTGGAAAACCAACTCCTCTGTCCCAAAGGGCTAGGATCTGTTCCTCTGGAGGCGTACCGATGGATGAAATCCCAGCTCCTTGCTGGATTGAAAGATCAATAAGGTTGACTAGAGAAGCTCACTGATGTGAGAAGCATTGCTAAGAGAGTACAAATACTTGGGCAAGCTGTTCTTGTTTAGGAAGATCCAATTTTTCCAGTTCATTTTCACATTTTGCTGTGAGCTAAATGAAATGTAAATTCATATGGTGGTTCAGCAAGAAGCAGGCCAAATGCCTAATCAGCAAGAATCCAAGAGAGCAGAGCGTTGTTGTGTCTGAAGAGTCAGAGATCAGTAAAAGACAGGCGATTTCAAGCCATCTTCAGGCAAACTTTAGGCCTGAAGGCCATCCACATTTTGAACCCAGCAGTTTAATATTTTCACCTTATTTTCCTCTTTAACAGTAAAGGAAATGTTTAATGAAGGTGGTAACCATAATAGCTGGCACTTATATATTATTCTGTGGTTACAGCTTGTCTTATGAACATTATATTATCTGTTTTTCACGGTAACCCTGTTAGGTGGCTAATTGTGGTTCACACACACAAAGGGAAGTATAACCCTTTTGAGAAAAATATTTGGATCCTTGGCCTTTTATAAAGGAATGAATGATATATTTATTTGCTATTGATAAACCTAAGTATATAGTATGTAAATGCAATATTGCAATAGAATATGGGTTTTTTATTTTTTTCAAAACCCTTCACTGTAAAAACCACCTAAAATTGCTTCGTTATAGGTATTACATTAAACTGTGAATTGCATAATTCAAATATAAAGGAACTAGTTCATATAATGAAACTTACTTTGAATCTAAAAATCATATTTTAGCTTTGAAAAACTCAAATGAAGAAACTATGGGAAAAATTTTTGTTTATTTATCTCATGTATATGAGCACACTATAAAGGGAAATCCCTCAAGAATTCCTCCCTCCAAATGCCCTAGATAGGTCTAAAATGTCAAATTTTCCAATTTACATATCTAAAGATTGAGTCGAGAGGAATTTTTCCCTCTTTTTTTTTTAACCTGGAAAACTTTTTTAAAAAGCAATTATATAATATATGTATATATGCAATGTACCCATGTACACATATATGTACACTCATGTAGAAACGTGCTGCATTGTAGATATATCTGCTTTTTAAAGTTTATATGTACATAAACTTTTAAAGAGTCATTATTATTATATAGTATATCTTTTCTATGTTTCTGAACAGAAATTATTCATGATCCCACTTAAGCTTCCTGGTAGTGCCTTAATATTTTTTTACCTCCTAGGGTTTACTTGCTGAAGACAATCTGCTCCCTATTCTGTTTTTGTGAAATGGCTTCCAGGCGTGTCATGGTATGTGCATATACATGCATGCATACACACATGCATACACACATGCATACGTGTATAATTTCTTCAGTTCACAGCACAGGTGATTACCACCTCCTGGTTTGACTCTGGCCATGTAATAAGCATTACATCACAAGCTAAGCTTACCCTGTAGCAGCTCTTGGGAAATCATGCTTGAGTTACTCCTGTCTATCCTTTCCCCTTCTCTGCTTTATGTCATAGTGCTAAAGGCAATTCTTGGTGCTTCCTCATTGGCATGAACCTGAGCCCAGCCAAGACATGAGGAGCTTTCCTCAGCATTCCATCTCTTTCTCACTCTTCCCCTCACCTTCTCCTACCCAGTTTTTACAGTGAACTAAATTTAATCTGCTCTAATTTTCAGAATATAAAAACTACTTTAAGCACTTTGCCTGAATAACAGAATGCATGACAGTTACTGCTTTTCCCTTTTGAGGGATGTAAAAAAGAGAGTCACACAAAGGACAGAGTAGTAAACCACAACTGTTGTATTAATGAATTGTAAGCTAGATCAGAGCCCCCCCTGCCTTCGCTGTTCTTGCTTTTTGGCATCTGTCAATTTGCAGTATGAGGTGAAATCTCTTTCATTTACTCACTATTTGAAGCGTATTTTCATATGGCTTAGTATAGTTGGCAATTATTCTTTTGAATAGTTTGTTCATAACTTTTGACCAATTATTGGAAAATGGCTCTTGGGGCAGAGAGAATAGAGTACTGGCCCTCCAGTCAGGAGCACCTGAGTTCAAATCCAACCTCAGACATTTAACTCTTAGCTGTGTCACCTTGGGCAAGTCACTTAACCCCAATTGCCCTACCCTCCTGTATCAGCAATGCAGTATTCACAATGCCTACAGTAACTATAAATATGCTGATATAGTTATTAATCACAAAATAGAACAGGCTCTCTACATAAGAAATATAGATAGTGCATTCATTTAAATACCAGAAG
>CM053591.1:3925728-3940357 GCA_028646515.1 Pseudochirops corinnae | reverse complement strand
GGCGCCACAGGCTCCATGTGACCACATTCAGCCTATTAGGGAACAGAGTATACTTTCAAATATCCAAGGGTCCTCAGAGTCACGTAGCCACATTAGCAAAGGGCCTAGGGGCAGGGAAGATCTTCAGATTCCCATAACAATTGCTCAGTGCATTTATGTATGTCATCCTAGAACCTTATGTTACAATTGTAGTTAATCTGGCAACTTTTAAAGGAATTCATGTTTGTCTTAAAGTCCATTTTCTTATTAAAAAGTGTTCTGCTATTAACTTCTTAGCAGAATCTCATGCTCCTAATAGAAAAATTAATAATTTCAAGTATAAAAACTGGGTTCTAATTTTCTGTTTATATCTGAGTTCCTTTTTTATATCATATGGAACTAGTCAGACCAATTTCTTGTATAGGAAAATGAATTAAGAAAGTCCAACCCCCAAGGTAACCTCCCTACCTTATTCCCAGGGACAGATATTCACTAACCTTAGATCTCAGATGTCACTCCCAATGAGCTCCTGACTGCTAACATTTTTTTCTTAAAGCACTCATTTAAAGTTGATCCACGGACACAACAAGCCTGAGAATAAAACTCAAAAAGAACATTCAGGGTCTCAAAAAACTTTCTCCTCAAACGTTAAAGTCTCACTAATCACAGTAGGACTGGACACAGTTGTAATCAATACTATCAAAGTATTGCGATAAACTGGTTTACAAGTAAAGTTTATTGGGCCTTCTGAATATCATACAAAAGTTCTCTACTTAAGCATGTACACAAAAGATTTTTTTTACTTAAACGTTCCTTCCTAAAAGCATTTCTCTTTCTTAAAACAGATTAAAATTTATTCTGATGTTAAAAAGATAGACTTTCATGAAGTAAATTAGTGGAAAACCTCTAAATTAACAAAAATAAATCCTTAAAATTGTAATTTATCAAAACTAAGATGGTGTAAAATGTTTTTTAAGTATAGTAAATAAATTCTGAAAGTAACATAAACAAAATAAATTTTTAATTACCACCACCCCCAGTCAAAAAGTGTTTGTGATGGGGAAGAGATTAAGCTTTTTAAGTGAAAAAATGAAAAAAAAAGGCACCCAATTAAATTGGCCTTATTACAATAGCAAAGTTTATGAGGCCTTTAAAAATTTATTCAATATCTTTTTCTTCCTTTTTGCTTCTCCTAGAGTATAAACTCATCCTGGTATAAAATATAACACTATAAATCAGGAAAATGATTACATTCTAGAATCCCACATATGGAGTAAATATGTGATACTTCACTTAAAACCCTGAAAAAACAACACTGGACAATTGCTGTAAACTTACACACAAACATACACACATATACATACCGGATAATTGCTGAAAACCTACATACATACATATACACATATGTATATATATATATGTATTTGTGTGCATATGTGTGTGTGTATATAGTATGTGCATATACATATAGAGGTATATGTGTGTACATGTGTGTATGCACACACACACACACACACACACACACACACACATATATATACACCCACACTCACACATATATACGTAAAGTTATTTTGCAGTCACCCGTTAAAGTAAAATAAATCTTTAAGCATGAATTTTGTTGATTAAGTGAGTTCAAGGTAGATAGATACATCTATATAAAACCTCCCCAAGTGAATAAAAGCATCACCTGAGATGAAACTCTCTCCACATTATAAGCAGACTTGAAAATCACACACACCTTTTGTCTTTGGCCTTTGCTAGCGGCACCATGGGTCACTAGCTGCTCTACTGGAGCCACCCTCGCAAATTCGGCCAGGGGTCTCATTCATGCCACGTCTGTTTGAACCAGCATGGCCTGATGTGCAAGTACGGCCTGAACACGTGCCACCAGTGCTTCTGGCAGTATGCGAAAGACATCGGCTTCATCAAGTTGGACTAAGCTGTATTTGTGGATCTCGCTTCAGTGATTATACTGATCATCAGTGACAACCATTTTACTGGATTCCAGACAACTCTTTGATCCACCCACCTAAAGATCTGATCCTGTTATACAGGCTGTGTTAATTTGCAAATATAATTGTAAAAGGTCATCCTCAGGTAAACAACAAAAAACAAAAAAAACAAAGAAAAAAAAAAGAGAAATCACACATCCATTTTTTGTAAGGAGTAATTTATATCCCATTTACTCAGTAGGAATTCCACAACACAGTAAGGTCTTGCAAAATATTGATAACTTATAACTAGACAGTTCCAAGAATACTTCTTAGTTTAAAAAGGAAATTTTATAAGGCCTTTTCTTCATACCCTTTCTCACACATTAATCAATTATCAATTTTCTTTTTTAAAATACAGATGTAGGGGCAGCTAGGTAGCACAGTGAATAGGGAGTCAGGAGGACCTGAGTTCAAATTCAGCCTCAGACACTTAACGCTTACTAGCCCTGTGACCTTGGGCAAGTCACTTAACCTCAATTGCCCTGCCTTCCCCTCTCCAAAAAGCAAAAATTAAAAAATACCTATGTAAACGTCTGATAGATTTTAACATTATCACAGTAATTCCAAATAACTTAGTTAACAATTTCAAAATTTTCCTAAGTGAGAGCTAAGTAATTTTAGGTGAAGCTCTCTCTTGAATATAGGCAAAGCCTGGAAGTTTACAAGTTCTTAAATGACAGTGCTTCGTAATATTACAACACAATTTTGCTGACCACGGTGGGACCGATGAAATAACCTAACTAACCCGTTTCTAACCTTCTTTTAGTGGTGCAAAGGGTAAGAGAAGTTGCTTTTCTAACACCGTCTCTGAGATAATAGTTTATCAAATTTAGAGATGTAACAATCCCATAACCACGATCATGTGTTATGAACCTGAAACAAAGCCTGTCACCAGTCAAGTGGCCCCAGTTCAGCTGAATGTGTTTCCAAATTCCCTTCCACGGAAAATCATCCATCTCATCCTCATTGGCATTGAATCCAGATCCCATCAAAAACCCATATAAAGTTAGCAAGGATGAAGCAGTTGCACCTAATTAAAGAAATGAAAAAACAGTTAGCCCAATACACCTTTGGCTGTACACTAGGCACTGTTCAGCATTCCACGGTCATGTGATCCCCAAAATGACCCCGGGAGGTGGGTGACCCCATCGTTCCAGGACAGAACAGTAAATTGAGGCAACTTGCTTGGGACCATTCAGCTAATGAGCTAATGCCAAATAGCTAATGTCTTTTTTATTAGGTTCTGATTTACCATAATTATCCTGACAGGAGAACATACTCAGACCACATTCCGATTGCCTTCAGGATACATTTTGACTTAAATCAAATCAAATCCTGTTTTATAAACATAATGGTAACATTTTCATTTCTAAGGCCCAATACTCTTAGCACTTCTAAAGAAAAAAGATTATTATCCATAAATTCATATATTTCTTCTTTTAAAAGACATGTGATTGGGGTGGCTTGGTGGCCCTGGAGTCAGGAGGACCTGAGTTCAAATCCAGCCTCAGACACTTAACACTTACTAGCCGTGTGACCTTGGGCAAGTCACTTAACCCCAATTGCCCTCTTAAAAAAATTTAAAAAATTTAAAAAAAGATATGTGGTGACAATTCCCTGTTCCATATGATCTTTTCCCCTGCTTCCTTAAAGAGCTGCATCAATTCTCAATCCTCTGACTCCTTGACCTGTCTTTGAGACTTTTCAGATTAAGGAGCCGGCCAGTATTCACCTTCGTTTCCCAATGTAGATATGATATTGAGGAATACACAAAAAGTTTTAGAACAATTTTAATTCATACCTGTTGTCATTAGGTTAGCTTAAAATGTTCTGGGCTAAACTATTACAGGATTCTAGGCTGGTTTTGGCCCAGGCAGACGGCTCTAAGAAGTTGTTGACAGGATGTGGTCATTTTTTTTTCAGGCAGAGCAGCTTTTATTTTATTTTTTTAAATTTCTTAGTAGTTTTCAACATTCATTTCCACAAGATTTTGAGTTGCAGATTTTCTCCCATCTTTCCCCTACCCCCACCCCAAGATAGTGAGCCTCCTGAACACCCCTTCCCCCAATCTGCTCTCTCTTGTATCCTCCCCCATCTCCCCAACTTTCTAGTAGGGCAAGATGGATTTCTGTACCCCAACGTCTATGCGTCTTATTTCCCGGTTACATGTAAAAAACAATTTTTAAATTTATTTTTTTTAACACTTGTTTTTAAAACTGTGATTTCCAGATTCCCTTCTTCCTTCCTCATCCACCTCTACTGTGAAGCACTGGGAAGATAAGCAATTCAATATAGGTTGTGCATGTGTAATTACAGAAAACATTTCCATAGTAGTTATATTGTGAAAGACTAACTATAACTCCCTCCACCCTATCCCACCCCCCACTTATTCTATTTCCATTGACCCTGTCCCTTTTCAAAAGTGTTTGCTTCTAACTACCCTCTCCCCCAATCTACCTTCCCCTCTATTATCCCCCCTTTTATTCCCTTCCCCCCTACTTTCCTAGGGTAAGATACCCAATTGAGTGTGTATGTTATTCTCTCCTTAAGCCAAATTCAATGAGCGTAAAGTTGACCCATTCCCTTTCCCCTTCCTGCTCTTCCCCTCCATTGTAACAGTTTTCCAGGCAGAGAAGCTTTTGAAAGCTTTGATAGAGGAAATTAATTAAATAATTCTCCATTTGAACAGTAAAGGAAACAACATCTAAGATCCTGTATAATAATCACAGATCACAATAACCCATATTTTTTTAAACCATATCCAATATTTGTGTAGTGTTGAATCCAATATGGGCTTCCACAGATTTATCCTGAAAAGTGGGTGAACATGATTAACCAGTTATCTGGCCATACTTTTAGAGTAAAACTGTTAACCAGACTGATTTCTAAAAATCTTTCTAATTCCTAACTAAAATCAAAAGGTTCCACTTGATCTTTTTTTTTTTTTGCTTTTTGGAGGGGCAGTTGGGGTTAAGTGACTTGCCTAACTAAGGTCCCACAGCTAGTCTGAGGCCACATTTGAACTCATGTCCTCCTGATTCCAGAGCTGGTGCTCTATTCACTGCACCACCTAGCCACCCCTACTCTTCACTGTCAAAATATGGTGAGATTTAACACTTAACAATTTAAAAATCAAGGCAATTGTATTTCTCTTACACATTTTACCAAGATTAATTACAGTGGTAATATGCACACATGTAGTGTGTATGTGTATATATAGTATATATGTGTGTATACATACATACACACATATATATGTACACACATAAGTTTCTGAAATCCTAAAGTGATTGCATTTAAGGCTATGATAGAAAAGCTCCAATCAAAATGTCTTAAAAGACTGAAAAACCACTTATTTTTGTGATTTTGAATACATTTCCCTGATGTCAGATTTATTGAGGGGAGGTGGCAAAGACAGTCCCCTAGATTTAACCTAAACATGATCTACAAATTTAGCTTTGGAGACCCAATGAAAGCTGAATTCATCTAACTTTCGAGTGACCAAAAAAAAAAAAAAATCTGTTTTGTCACATGATTTTAAGTGGCTCATTAACCAACCCCATTTTTTAATAAGCCCTTGCCAGGGTGCAGCCACAGCCAAATTTCAGTTCAAAAAAAAAAAACTTGGCATTTTTGCTCAAAAATCTCTTTTCTGATTACTCTTTCAAATAAAAATTTTTATATATCAGGAGGAAAGTTTCCCCTTCCTTTTCTGTCTTCTGATTTTTTTTTTTCAAATACCCTTTCAAATTCTAAACACAGATAGCCTGAGGGAGTCCTCACCCTCCTACCCAGTGAATACATGCTGTCTTACAAAATCTCAGAGACAGAGACACAAAAACATAAGGTCTAAGTGACCAGAGATCAAAGTTGAGATAAAAGTTACTTTCTTCATTTGCCTCAATATCTCATTAATTTACTTACTTTACATGACAGCAAGAGTTTTTTAAATACCTAATTCCTTCAACACACCTCTGCCTCATAACCCTAAGAAGGGTTTTGGGGTTATTTTTCCCTTTTTGGAGAGGGGAGATTGGGGCAGTTGGGGTTAAGTGACTTGCCCAAGGTCAGACAGCTAGTAAGTCTTAAGGGTCTGAGGTAGGCTTTGAATTCAGGTCCTGCTGACTCCAGGGCAGTGCCACTGTGCCACCTAGCCGCCTTGAGAGTTTTTCAGAGTTTTAACCACACCCAATCCTGAAAAAGCAGGCGATTCTTTCCTTTACTTAAGGAGTTCCTTTTGCACACCCAGCTAAATTTATATGTCACCCTCCAAATTTGAAAGCTTTAGAGATTCTCTCACAGGGTAATGGCCCAGATTTCCCCTTTTTAAAACCCTATTCCTACAAAAAATTCAGAATATATTGCTAGTACTTTGGGATTAATCAATTGGATTTTCACAAGCTGAAGTCCAAAACATCCTGTTTTCCTAGGTGGCCCTTTACTGTGTACATAGGTTTTCCGCTTTCATCTCCACATAGCTTACTTCAGGGGATCTTTTTCCCATAGGTGCACCTTCTTGACATAATGCCCCCACCGTGAGGGTGAAAGTCCGAAAGCTGCAGCTCAGACACTAAAAACAGACATAACATAGAAACTTTCCCAGCAAAAATAATTACTGGTGAAAGGGAGAGTCAGATCACAGCCAGAATCCTGACAGGAAGTTTCCCCTTAGGGAGAAATTCTCTACATGGGCCAAAATAGAGGAGATTTTTTTTTGTCGTTAAGAATCTAGAGTGTAAAGCTCTGTCTGCCATACTGTAACATTTAAAAAGGTCAAGAGACATGGTTTCTGGGTAATTAATCATTTTATTAACCATGCTGGAATTTTATTAATAAAAGGAATGATGATTTGGCTCTCTCTCTTAGACCAAAGACAACTCGTGGTGGTGGCTCATAGTTTATATGCCCTTGGAAGAGTGAGTTTTCCTGAGGATGGCAATCAGCTCTGATTGATTAACAAGTAATAAGAGAAAATGAATATTACGATGAGAGGTGGACCCATTTCAATAAGGGGTTTGGGGAAGTAACAATATATTGTTTAATTTTTTTTTTTGAGATTTGCAAAGCACTTTATTTTTTCATGTTTATTTATTTTATTTTTAATTTATAGAACAAAACAAACATTTCCATAACATAGTATGATTTTTTAAAAGAGATGATTCAACATGAAACTGCAAATTCATTATGTACAACCTGCTATTCCTCTTAAATATGTGATAATTTCCTTTTTTTTTTTTTTTTTTAATTTCCTTCTTTCTTCTCCCAACCCACTAGGGGCTATCATTAGACTAAATGGTCCAGTCTTGGACAATCTAGACAAAGAATTTTTATTCCCTACATAAGCCTGAACAGAACACAATGGGCCAGAGTTTCACCTTAGATTAAATTTCTTGTAAGGTTGGGTGGGATAACAAAACCTAGATTGAGGAGAATGTTAATCCTGTCTGCTATCCTCAGGCCTGTCCTGCTGAGCCTTGGAATGAAGACTTTAGAAAAAAGGGGAGAACTCTGGATCTCCCCAAATTACTGGTTTTAATAATAATTTTTCACAGTACAATAGAGTAATAACACACCTATCACCCAAGGTTGTTGTAAAGATCAGATAAAATTATAACTGTAAAGGCACAGTGGCCCTGTTTAAAAGCACCCTCTAAATGCCAAACATATAGCTCGGCACTGGTACCCTGATTTGCTGCAAGCCTCAGGTATGTACAAAAGAGGGCAGGGTAAAATCCTTTGATGAGAGGTTGAAAGCAGAACAGAGAATCAGCACTCAGGAAATACACATCATTACTTCAATTCCCCGGGAAACAGACAAAAAGTGATTCTCGTACAAATTATTTACACAATCCTGGGGACATAACCTGGCCTGAGATTTTCCTTCTTCTGGACTTGGTTCATTGAAAGAGAAATGCTTCTGAAGAACTGTTTGTTTCATTTTGTTTTGTTGTTTAACCTGATCACAGGTTAAAAAGTAAAGCCCAGATCACAAATGATGTGCATGTGTGCTTTTGTGCATAAAGATAGACTGTTCTGGAAGATGTTCTAGGGTAGGCACAGAACCTTTTGCTTCTCTTTTCTCCTTCCTTCTCCCACACTCAAGCACTCTGTTTATAGATAGATTGGGGACTTTTTCCACCACAAGCTTCAGAAGCCTGGAGCTACTGTTAATCTCCCTGACAAAGAAGAGTATTGTGTTGAAGTTTTAGAGCTGTCCAGCAAGACTGTGCTTAAAACAAGACCAGCAAATTCACGCTTCTCATCCCCTAAGGAAACTGACAGCATGATAAGTCATATGTAATGGGGGTAATCCAGGAAAAGGTCATGGAGGTTGATGACAGAATTATTTTCTTTAAAATTGTGTTGATGGGGTCAGTGAATGTTTTCCTTTTTTTCTTTACCTCAATTGAACTTCTGTTTATCTCCATCATTTCAGTTCAAGTAGATCCTTCTGCTAAACTTGCTATAACAAATATAGTTGGAAAAGGAATAGTATGAAAGAAAGATCCATAAATTATTCTAAATTGTCAGCATTTACAATTGAACAAATGCTTTCCCTTACAATTCAGGGATGAACATCCACATTGTTACTATGAAAAGGGCAAAATCAAACCTATTCATCTGATCTCAAAAAAAGAAGTTAATTCATCAGAAAAAAGGCAGTATCCAGAAGGATAAGAGGATTCATTGCATGTAATATCTTTTGGGGAAAGGCTGTAGTCTAGTTACTTAATAAATATGTTTGCATATTTTTCAAATATGCATTACAATAGAATACACATTCCTAAAGAACTGCAATTTTCATACATTGTGTTTCGAGTCTCTTTTGACTGCATCAGTTTTTGCAAGGTTATCTGAATATATCTGTCCCTGTTTCATTCAAGAATAAGATTCCCCAAAGCTTTGACCACCTCTAAGCCAGCCTCAGCAACTAGTTTTTCACTAAGTTCTTTTTAAAACTCTGACAGAAAAAGCTGTTCCTCAGAGCAAAATGAATGTAAACCAACTACCTTCTTAAAATTCAGTTGTACAAATAGCTAAATCCAAAAATAAGCTGATATATATTTTCTAAAAATCAGTTTCTAAATCAATTTTAATGAGTAAAGCACACAATCCTGGATTTGCAGTAGCATATAAGCAACTCACTGTAATGTCCTAGGCAATGAATCTTATTTATAGTTGTTTAACAGCTGAAGGATTTCTATTTTGCCGTATTCTCATAATGCTAAAAAGGAGATACTCTAGAGGAAATACTTGAGATGATAAAAATCGCCTGCAACAAAATTACTTTAAAAAGTTTTTATAAATTTTAACCTTTGGCTACTGATTTCAAAAATATTTACATAAGCTAAATGGATCAGATAAAGTCACTTTCAAAATATAAATGAGTGACATTAAACATCTGTGTGTAAATTATATATAAATGTATATATGCATACATATACATATAAACATAAAGAATCATGTTCCTGTGAATATTAGCATAGCATAGGGCTGAAATAAATCAGGATGAGCCTGAAGAAATAATAGTGTCCCAATTTTTCCACGTCCCATCCAACATTTATCATTTTCACATTCAATCATTTTTGCCAATATGATAGGAATAAAATGATATCTCAAGGTTGTTTTAATTTACATTTTTCTAATTAATAATGATTAAGAGCATTTTTATGTGACTCTAAATTGTTTTGATTTCTTTATCTAAAAACTAGCTGTTCATATTCTTTTACCACTTATCAGTTGGGGAATGACTCCTATTCTTATAGATTTTCCAAGGTTCTTTATATCTTTGAGATATGAGATCTTTGTCTGAGAAACTATCTATACGTTTTCCGCTATTTTCTGTTTTCCTTCTCATCTTGGATCCATTCATTTTATTTGTATAAAACCTTTTTAATTTAATATAGTTAAAATTATCCACTTTATTCCTCCCAATGTTCTTGCTCTCTTATTTATTCATAAATTGTTAGCCTATCAATAAGTTTGATAGGTAATTTGTTCCATGTTCTTTAGATTTTCTTGTAATATCTCTCTATATCTAGGTCATGTATCTATTTTAATTTTATCATTTTAAATGGTGTAAGATATTGGTCTGTGCCCAATTTCTGCCAAACTGCTTTCCAGCTTTACCAAAAAAAATTTTAAATTTATTTAGTATTTTATTTTCCCCAGCTACACGTAAAAACAATTTTTAACATTCATTTCTAAAACTTTGAGTTCCAAATTCTCTCCCTTCATGCTTCCCTACGCAGCCCACTCACTGAGAAGGCAAGCAATTCAACATAGGTTATACATGTGTAATCATGCAAAATATATCCATAATAGTCATGTCGTGAAAGAAAACATAGACAAAAAAAAAAACTCAAGAAAAATAAAGCTGAAAAAAAAAGTGTGCTTCAATCTGCATTCAGACACCTTTCTAGACACTTTGTCTTGGATTGTTGTATTGCTGAGAGTAGCTAAGACAACTGGTCATTTACAATATTGCTATTACTTTATACACAGTATATTTCACTTTCCTTCAGCCCATATAAGTCCTTCCAGGTTTTGCTGAGAGCATCCTGCTCCTCATTTCCTATAGTATGATAGTATTCCATCATAACGACATACCACAATTTGTTCAGTCATTCCCCATTTTTTGGGCATCCCCTAAATTTGTAATTCTTTGCCCCCCCCCAAAAAAATAACTGCTACAAATATTTTTGTACGTATAGGTTCTTTTCCTTTTTTAAAAAATGTCTTTTGGGATACAGACCCAGTAGTGGTATTGCTATCTCAAAGGGTATACATGGTTTTATAGCCCTTTGGGCATAGTTCCAAATTGCTCCACAAGATAGTGGTTGAATCAGTTCACAACTCCATCAATGATGCATTAATGTCTCCTTTTTTTTTTCCCTTATCCTCTCCAACATTTGTCATTTTCCTTTTCTGTCCTATTAGCCAATCTAATAAGTATGAGGCAGATCTCAGAATTGTTTTAATTTGCATTTTTCTAATCAACAGTGAATTAGCATGTGGCTATAGACAGCTTTGATTAATTCATCAGAAAACTGATCGTATCTTTTGATCACTTATCAATTGGGGAATGGCTCTCATTTTATACATTTGACTCAGTTCTCTATATGTTTGAGAAATAAGGCCTTTATTAGAGAAACCCACCTCAATTTTTTTTCACAGTTGCTACTGCTTACTGTATTTCCTTCCATCCTATCACTCCTCCACACACACACCCATTGATTCTATTTTCTCTCTCCTTTCACCCTGTTCCTCCTCAAAGTGTTTTGCTTCTGACTACTTCCTACCCTAATCTTCCCTCCTTTCTATCACCTCCTCCCTTTCTCTTATCCCCTTTCTTCCTACTTTCCTGTAAGGTAAGATATATTTCTATACTCAATTGAGTATGTATATTATTTGCTCTATGAGCCAGTTCTGATAAGAGTAAGGTTCACTTACTGCCCCTCACCTCCCCCTTTTTCTCCAATGTAAAAGCTTTTTCTTGCCTTTTTTGTGTGAGATAATTTACCCCATTCTACTTCTCCCTTTCTCTTTCTCTCAGTACAGTCTTCTCCCACCTCTTCATGTTATTTTTTAGATATAATTCCTTCATATTCAATTCACATCTGTGCCCTCTGTCTATAAATACTCTTTCTAACTACTGTAATAATGAGAAAGATCTTATGATTTACAAATATCATCTTGCCATGTAGGAATACAGTTTAATTTTAATAAACCCATTATGATATATCTTTTCTGTTTACCTTGTAATCCTTCTCTTGAGTCTTGTATTTGAGAGTCAAATTTTCTATTCAAGTCTGGTTTTTTCAACAACAATGCTTGAAATTCCTCTACCTCATTGAATGTCCATTTTTCCCCCTGAAGAATTATATATTCCTTTTTCTGGGTTGGTGATTCTTTGTTGGAATCCTAGCTCCTTCCCTCCAGAATATCATATTCCAAACCTTCAGATACTTTCATGTAGAAGCTGCTAAATCTTGTGTTATCCTGATTGTGGCTCCATGATATTTGAATTATTTCTGGCTACTTGCAACATTTTCTCCTTGACCTGGGAACTCAGTAATTGGGTTATAATATCCATGAGTTTTCACTTTGGAATCTCTTTCAGGAGGTGATCAGTGGATTCTTTCAATGTCTATCTTAATGTTCTGGTTCTAAAATATCAGGGCAGTTTTCCTTGATAATTTCTTGAAAGATGTTATCTAAGCTTTTTTTTAACATAGTTTTCAGGTAATCCAATAATTTTTAAATTATCTTACCTGGATCTATTTTCCAGGTTAATGGTTTTTCCAATGAGATATTTTACATTGCCTTATATTTTTTCATTCTTTTGGTATTGTTTTATAATTTCTTGGTTTCTCAAAAAGTCATTAGCTTCCATTTGCTCCATTTTAGTTTTGAAGGAATTATTTTCTTCAGTATACTTTAGGACTTCTTTTTCCATTTGGCCAATTCTACTTTTTAAGGCGTTCTTCTGCTTTTAGGAGCTTTTGGGACCTCTTTTGCCATTTGGGTTAGTCTATTTTTAAATAGACTATTTATTTTTTTTTTATTTTCTTTATTTATTTTAAGTGTTATTTTCTTCAGGTTTTTTTGTGTCTCCTTTACAAAGATGTTGATTTGTTTTTCATGATTTTCTTCCATCACTCTCATTTCTCATCCCAATTTTTCTTCTGCTTCACTTATTTGATTTTAAAAATCCTGTTTAAGCTCTTGAAAGACCTGAGACTAATTCGTATTTTTTCTTGGAGGCTTTGGATATAGGAGCTTTGACTTTGTTGTCTTCTGAATGTGTATTTTGATCATTCTTGTCACCATAGTAACTTTCTACAATTACAGTTTTTCCCCTACCCCCATTACTTGCTCATTTTCCTAGCCTATTACTTAACTTTTAACTCTTTTTTATGGAACTTTTAACTCTTTTTTCTGCTTCCAAGGTGGAGAGTGAATTGTCCCAAGTTTCAGGGATTTTTTGCAGCAGTTTTCAGAGACCTTCTAGGACCTGTAAGTTTTCCACTTTTCCAAGGTGGTATGATCTAAGGAGAAGTGTTTACTACTCGCTTGGTGTGTGCTCTGGTCTGTGAGTGAGCACAAGCATTCTTTTCTGCCCTTGAATTGAAGAGTCCCCCTCCACTATGGCTATGAACTCTGCTATGGTAGTGCCCTTCCACACCCTGGGTCTGCCTCCCAGGACTGTGACCCAGATTCAAGTATGATCAAGGCAACAATGTTCTGCCCCAGTGCTAGCAAAACAACTCCTGTAATCTCCTTTTGACCAATTGTTTAATCCCCTTATCATCTGTGGGCTCAGAGTTCGATAAAGCAGCTGCCACCACTACTGATTCAAATCACTCCCAAGATCTGCTCCTGGTTTGCTGGGCCTGGAATGTGTTAGGGTGGCCTGCACTAGTGTATTCCACTCTCACTCATGTGTGACAGACCTTTCCTGCTAACCTTCTAAGTTGTCTTTGGCATCTATGGGTTGAGAGTTCTGGAAACTGCCACTGCTGCCAGTGATTCAGTTACCCCAAGGCTTGCTCCTGTTCTGGTGCAGCCTGCACTGGACTGTGACACCCTGGGGCAACAAGACCTTTCCTGCTGACCTTCCAAGTTGTTTTGGGCTGGAAATTTATTTCATTCCATCTTTTTGTGGACTCTGCTGCTCCAGAATTTGTTTAGATTCATTTTTAAAGGTATTTGGAGGGGTTTGAGGGAGAGCTCAAGCAAGTACCCACCTTTACTCTGACATCCTGGCCCCATCCACTTTACCAAAATTTTTTACCAAATAATGAATTCTCATCCAAAAGCTTGAGTCTTTACACTTGTCAAACACAAGGCCGCTATAGTAATTTGCTGCTACAAATTGTATGTCTCCTCTGCTGTTCTACCTGTGTGTTTCCTAGCCGGGATAAGATGGTTTTGATAATTACTGCCTTACAATATAGTTTAACATCTGGTACTGCTAAGCTTCCTTCCTTTACATCTTTTAATTAGTTCCTTTGATATTCTTGACCTTTTGTTTTTCCAAATGAGTTTTGTTAGTCTTTTTTTCTAGTTCAGTAAAATAATTTTTGGCAATTTAATTGGAATGGCATTGAATATATAAATTACTTTAGGTAAAATTGCTATTTTTATTAAATTGGCACTGCCTACCCATGAAAAATTAATATTCCCCAATTATTTCAATTTTATTTTATTTGTACAAAAAGTTTATTTTATAGTTTTGTTGCTATAGTTTCTTGGTTTCTTTTGGCAGATGTACTCCAAAGTATTTCATACTGTTTAGAGTAATTTTAAATGGTGTATCTCTGAGTATCTTTTCTTGCAGGGTTTTATCATATATGAATGTTGGTGATTTGTGTGGATTTAATTTGCAGCCTGCTACTTTGTTAAAATTATTAATTATTTCAACTAACTTCTTAGTTGTCTTGGGATTTTCCAAGTAAATCTTTATATCATCTGCAAAATATTTTTGTCACCTTATTTCTTATTCTGATTCTTTCTATTTCTTTTTCTTCTCATTGCTATTGTTATGATTTCCAGTACAAGGCTGAATAATATCAATGACAGTAGACCTCCTTGTTACACACCTGATCTTTCTGGGAAGGCTTCTAGCTTATCTCCATTACAAATAATCC